>WSTO01000023.1:0-46846 GCA_019627685.1 Serendipita sp. 399 | reverse complement strand
GCCAAAGGGGTCTGTGAAATAGTGGGTTAGATGAGTTACCGATTGTCGAGTGACCGCTCGGGTGCAATCGTCGAAATGATCAAAGCCCAAGAGAAACTCACCACTGGAGACGGAATTTCTGACGGAGATGACGCGGAATAGGGGCTTTCCCAACCTGGGGGTGTCGTAGGGATCGATCGTGGACTAAGAATGGACGAGCTGGAGGGTGACGGTGATCTCAGCGGCTAGCGACGGTGCCAGCGCGGGAGCATCAGCAGATTAATGCGGGTCATGACTAGATTTCAGAGAATAAACGTACTGGACCTCTATAATCCATGACTGAGGCCAACGATCCATAGCCTGTCCATTGGACGGAATACGCTCTACGGTGGTCTGCCATGGCGTGGGCGCTGCTTAAACGATGCAGAAAGACGACCGGAGAACGAATCCAACGAACTGACGGACACCACGAGCCCAAAAGGGGGGCGTGAAGCGGAGAAAGGGAGCGCACAAGAAAAAAAAAGGTCGACGTGGGTTTGGGTAAAAAGAACCAAATGGGCCTCCAGCCTCACGCTGGCTGTGAATATCGGGCAGACGCGCTGGTTTCAAATGCGGGACAATGTCTCATTTCAGCGTCTCTAATGAGCGAAAGAGCTCGCTCTATGGCGCGTCGTGAGAGGCCGTGTCCCTTTGAGGAAGCCCGGTTTGTTGCTCACTGAGCACGATTTGCCACACCTTTTACAGCGCTGTAACATAGTATACATCTCTCAAAGGGTCTTCATGATACATGCAGAGTGCGTGGATTAGCCCGCCTTGGCCGATATACGTGTGCAGCTGGAACGAGCACCCAGCCGCAGCCATCAAGGATCGATTACCGAGAAATAGTGTGTCGTCATCTTGATTATAGAGAGAGCTTCATAAGCTCCTTATCGAGTTGAAAGCTCTGTCTGCGCTGACTCTTTACCCCCTTTCTTCCACCAGTGGTCCGCATCTCTTGACAAGCAAAAGTCGATGGAGCCGACTCCCATCGGTGAAGAACGTACTTTCCTCCCGTCATTCCGTCATCTTGTTCTCCATCGCCAAACAGGTCAAGGGCCAGTTTCGAATGACTGACGCCAGCGTACGTAGTCACACAGCGCGGATTCATCAGGATCCTCGCTGGTTTATAATACGAATTCGGAGTCCCGGAAGCCTGCTCTCCTTCCTCCTCCGGCATGGCCTCCTCCACAGCCCCTTCGGGCATCGTGTCAGCATTGCTGCCCGCCTTGACCTCTTCGTTTAATGGGCCAAATGCGACAGCACGCTTCCAAAGTCTTTGCTCCACGGGTGGAGGTAATTCTGACGTGGGAAGGAAATCATCCATGGATGGGCGTTGCGGGAGTTTCTTGTCTTCACCTTCCCAAGGAGGATCCACCTTTCCATCAGGCTGTTGCTGGTCTGAAAGCCTTTCCTTCGCAGCGTCAATCCAGAGGTCCCGACAGAACCAGCTTTGTGAACTATCTTGGCAGAGTTGAGTCCGATCCCATTCAATGACAAGAGCCTCCTCAGTGCTGTTATAGAAATGCGTCCCATGTCGATACTTGATTCCTTTATAGTAGCTCTGCGCAGGATCGACGACATGCGTTCCAGACTCGCAACAAAACACCTGGAACGGTAAGTGTGACCCGTACCGAGCGGCCGAGGTTTGGTGAACCGGAGGGCCTTCCTCAGGGGGAGCGGAAGACTTTGCACGTCTGAAGACGTCCCCGTCCATATCTCTTGCTCGCCATCTACATATGATCAATTCGTTGCTTGAGTGCACCTGCAGGAAATCCGACACACCTATCAGAGAAGATGAACGTTCCATGTGACTCAACCCAGTCCATTCCACAGACCATCGCCGCGTTATTCCGCTCGCTAACCCGGATGGTTTCCAGAATGTCGTACGGGCAGGTGAATCCCTTGAGCCAGATCACCCGATGGAACTGAATCTTCCGGCGTTCTTGCAGTTCCCAGAGTGGCTCCAAAGCCAAATTGCGTGTGTACGCCTCCTCCATTGGATAATAACCCGCAGTCGGGTCCTCTGTCACTCTAGAAATATGTCGTATTCGGAACGGAACAGCGAGCAGAGTCAATACGGCCTCGCATAGATCCAGTAATGTCGGTGTCGCGTCTTCTGAGTCGTAGTCGACCATGGACACGAAGAGCCTTTGCGGACCGAGCCTTCGTGTCATTTGAATGATCACTGCGAGTTGATCGACTAAAAAGTGGTCTGCTGAATGAATTATAATGGCGATATAGTAGAGGTGGTTCTGGCGTAAGAGCTCGTCCCATGCGTCTTCATGACGGTTTTGGCTGAACGGTCGAGTAAATGTGCTACACGCTGCAGTTACCCAGCCATTGATTGCAAGAAGATCTTCAATCGAGCTTCTGACGATTTGAGTGTCTATGTGAGACGTCTCCGCGGACGTGATACTACATAGCAGGTGAGTCGGATACTTGTGTTGTATGGCTTTCGAAGACAAAGGACCTACAATTTAGATTGGAATCTGTCCCAATAGTCTGAGACGCCTGTAAAACAGTGAACGGGATCAATCTTCAGACTTGAGGATTGCAGAGGTCGCTGGACGAAGGCTCACCGTCGGCGACGTACTCGTCCAATATGTCTCTCGGAAGCGCACCTCCCATCCTTACTTGCAAGAATTCATGCTTATGAACATCCAGTGTCCTCTCTCGGCGCACTCGTTCAAATACATTCGGATGCTGGATCTCCTGCTTCTGCCTTGGAGACCAAAAAATTGCACGAAGCACAAGAAATCCAAGGACTGCAAGAATAATCCTCGCAAATGTTCGTCTTCGCGGTACAGCAATGCTTCCTCTTCGTGATATCATCAGAAAGCTGGGACAAGGAGAGCAACCATCGTCGCCTCCCACCCTTCACCGCATATTGCAACTGCTCCATGTGGGAAGTGATCAAGTGGGTTTATTATTTCGAACATTATTTCCTACATCATTCAATGCTTGCTCAATAAGAGAGGTGAGCTCTGAATGTTGTTCACTGGGGTCAGTGGCAGTGATATGATTCGCCTTTCGCTGTAAATCACGCTGCTGCTGGAGACTCGTAGTCACATGCACCGGATCTCCAAAAGTTATGGAAATGTTTGCGCCTACGCGAGGAATAAACGTAGGAAACCCTCGATCTTCGGGCATGACCTGCTCAAAACCTATGCACAGTTCAGATATGACCGTATATTCAAATTTGGTTGCCACACCTTTGATCCAGATCGGAATGACTGTCGGAATATTGTGGCATTCGTGCAAAATCCGTCCACTGACAACAGTTTGACAATTGGCCAGATGAAGGAAACTGATGACTTACACGCCCCATTTTAACCTATCCACGGGTGGGTCTAGAGTATTTTGCCTCACGTAGCCTTGTGGAAAGATGTGAACCTGTCGTCAAGAGTGTCGGCCTTCAACTGTACCGAGATGAGAGTACAGGAGGAAACTGACCCAATCCCCAGCATCCAGTCTATCTATTGCCGTATCCACTGCGTCCTGAAATCTGCCCCCTCCCCGAATGGTGTCAAGTACTTTGCCATATGTAAAGAACGTCGAAAAGATACTATACGAGACGGACCAGAAATGCTTTTAGAGAATTCCCGACAGGAGACAGAGTAACACTTACGCATTCGTAAACATAATATCCCTGGCTCCCAGTGTCCATCTGGAAGTCCGACTCGAAAGAAAGGAACGAAAAGGAAGTATACCCCACATCAATGGCTCGTCCATTCTGCTCCAGGTTAAGCCTCTGTACTATTCAACGTCTGTCAATACGCGCTTACACGGAGACATGGTTCGCGACTTGGAGAACGAAAACGTGAATATCAATGGAGACAAGTTTCAAAGAAAAATCAAAGGATGAAACTTACCCGTAAGTACACCCTTTCTATTAGAACGACGTGCCTCCTCCCAGGCTTTGTATAGATGTTCTACGCCTGTTACATTTGTTCGACATGCCAAATTCAGAAACGCCTGTTTGGATTCAACGCGCGTGAATGCCGAACACCAAAGTCAGAAACCACTTCGAACGAGATATATAGTAAAGGTCCGACTTTACTCAGCGTTCCAACTGTAGCAACCGTCAATGCAGAGACGAATAGGTTCGGCAGAGGCAGTGGAGGCATCCAAGAGCATGTGGAAGGGATCGCTTGAGCTGGGAACGACCCAGTCCCCATCAAGTAAGCGCAGAAAGAAAAATCATAGACAGCAAAACTTACTCCCAACCGTTGCAATTCCTGCATCAAATGTCTAAACAACAAATCTCATCCGTCTCGTTTCTTGTACCAGACTACGACGAGGGTATCGACTATTTCGTGCACACGCTCGGGTTCACGTTGACTTCAGATGTCGCCCTAAGTGAAAACAAACGATGGGTTACAGTGCACCCACCCAACAACCGCGAGGGGTGTGGGTTGGTCCTAGCAGTCCCTTCCGACGAGGACCAAAAGGCGGCTGTGGGCAAGCAAGCAGGCGGAAGGGTCTGGCTCATCTTACAGACAGACAACTTCTGGGGCGACTACGAACGGTTGAAATCCAAGGGGATAGAATTCATGGAGGAGCCCAGACGTGAAGCTTACGGAGATGTCGTCGTGTTCAAGGACAAGTGGGGGTCTAAGTGGGACTTGATCCAACATAAGTGTGAGCAACCACATCCCCTCCTCATTATACCGGATTCTTATTCTTTTTCAGAGCTGTCTTGACTTGTCATATTCCCCAAGTGGCCAATGGAATGGGCGGCAAGGAAGAGAATGAAGAAGACGCGAGTAGGGTTTGATTATATCAGAAAATGACATCCTCGTCTTTTGTAGCCAAGAGATTGCCGGGTCCCTCTTGTTCATCATCCAAAGTCGCTTGTGGCTCTGGTTCCACCAAACCAGCTTCGATTGCAAGTTTCCTCTTAAGAGCTTCCGCTGCTTCCGCATCTCGCTTCTTCTTTGCTTGAACCTTCTTTAACCTGTCACAGCCGCATGAGCCGTCGAATACCAAAGGGACGACCGATGGGACTAACCGATAGAATTCTTCACGGTCCATTTCATCCAGTTCGGAGATGATAAATTTGATGGTGTTCTCTAGTCTTGGGATGACGACGTGTTCTATCGCATTGACACGACGGTTCGTGGCTCGGATCACTTCGTCCAAGATCATAAACGCTGTTTGCAGGGACGCGAGTTCAACTAGAGTCTCGAGAGCTTTCGCATAGACTTCTTTGGCCTTGATGACTTGCTGTCCACCCCTGCCTAGACCGGTGAGATTGAAATCTAAAGATGAATCGTAAGAGACATATATGCAATCAGTACAGCGATAGGAATTCTCACCACTCCCTGCAGTTCTGTCTACCTCAAAGGTGGGTAGCACTACTCCTGATACGTTCTCTTGAGCCGCTTTGACGCGGAAGGACGCATTCTTGGCTTGTTCTTGTACTAGGTAGGATATATCTCCAGTCGCATAGGTAACTTCTGCTAGAGAGAATGACGCCAGTTGCATGACACGTCCCATCTTGCGCTTTGCCTGTTAAAGATCGCTCAGTTCTCGTTCGCCACCGATCGAGTGTACTCTAGTCGTTCGGGATTGCTTTGAACGAGATTCATGGTCTGTTTAAATCGGAAATACCTCGTCAACTTTACGCAAGATTGTACGGAACCGTGTCGTAAGTGCGTCTCGTTTCTTCGCCAGGAGCGAGTGGCCCGTCTGAGCACCTTTGAGCCTGAGCTTGGTGTTTGTAAGGGCCATTCGGGTTGGGAAGATTGCTTCACGCGGTCCAGACATCTTGAATTTACTGCGCGATGCGTGAGGTTTTCAAGAGTGAGTGTGGACTGGGGCTAAAAACGTGAGGAATAAAGACGGCCACCACCACTTTGAACCCTACCCTACCCCCCCGTTAACGCAATCTTATAGAGGGCGCCGGATAGGGTCTCCCTTGAATATTATTTATTTGGTTACTTAATCACAAGCACCTTCAGCTGTGAGAATGCAAAGTCCGTTAGACGCGAATGACAATGCGCGGGGGCTGTTACAATACTCATCGCTTTCCCGCGGATGGGTCTTCGAGCCTGAATCGCCTTCGTTATTCGCATCACAGCCCATCACCGTGAGCTGGGAACATAGGAAATATATAATGATTACGGTTGCCATCAACACTCACTTTCGCTGCCTGGATCCTTCCCCCAGCTCGCCCTCCCTTTCTTTCGACTCTCCTTTGAGGCCAGGAGCTCTTATTTTTCATTCTCATTCTCCTCTGGCAGGACTTTCAGTCGTTTCTATTTTTTCAACTTTTTCTTTTCTTTTCTTTTTTCCGTAAATGATGATCCTCGCACCTCTTATTGTCGTCCTTCTTGGCGCGAGCTCACTCGTCTCTGCTGCTCCAATCGAACGGAGAAGTGTCGCTGTTGAGCGAAGAAGTGCCCCAGGTATGTATTTCCAAATTCTCTGAAAAAATTTTCAAGGCGGTTGACACTCGAGTCGGCGCTTTAGCAGATGTCGTTCCCCCCGTGAGGCTGAGTCGTCGAGAGCTGAGAAACCAATTCCGAAAGCGGATGTTATGGAAGCGACAGGACGATACAGGTGAGGAAGGAGGTGGAGGCGAAGGAGGCGAAGGCGGCGAAGGAAATGCTGAAGCCCCTCCTGAAGCCCCTGCGGATCCTCCACCACCAGAAGAAAAGCCTCCAACTGTGTCTGTTTCGACGATTCCTTTCACGCCTCTTCCACCGGTAGCAGGAGCACCGCCTGCCACTCCAGACCCAAATGCGGCCCTTGTTCCAGGAGCAACACCCCCAGGTCTCACTCCTGGCGTCGTCCCACCCGCGACAGGGTTAACCCCTCCGGGAACGCTTCCTGGAACGCTACCTGGAACACTTCCCGGAGCGCTTCCCGGAACGCCGCCTCTAGGAGCAATACCCCCTGTAATAGATCCATTGAACCCTTTGGGAGCACTAACCCCTGGAGCGAATCCTTTGGGAACACCACCTCTTGGAACCCCTCCTCCTTTTGGAACTCCTCCTCTTGGAACTCCTCCTTTTGGAACGCCTCCACTTGGAACGCCTCCTTTTGGAACGCTGCCTGGAACAACGCCGTTTGGAGCGACTCCTGGAACTGGAATCGTGCCGCCAGTCGGTGGTGTCTTACCTCCCGGTACGCCCACTACTGGAACTCCGCCAACTGGCAACACTCCTCTGACCTTCTTGTGGAATTTGCCGGCAAATGCTCCATTTACACCTGGTCTCGTTCCCGGAACAGCACCTCCTTTGTAAGTGTCCCACCACTGTGCTATTCCTTCGATGTTAGATAGCTAAATTTCTCTTTCGAAAGGACGGGACTCGAGCCGCTACTTCAAAATGGCACGATCAACCCATTCACTCCGGGAGTGGAACAGGCCTTCATGAACATGCTTCTTGGCAATCCGGGAGCGGAACAGGCGTTGATGCAAATGATCCTCGGCAATCAGCTCACTCCTGAACAAATGGTCCAAGCCCAAACTATGTTCCAAATGCTTGGGGGATCGCACTTTGGAAACCCTGGATTCAATCAGCTCGGACATCAGTTCAATCCATGGATGTTCCAGCAATACGGACACCAGCAGTTCAACCCGTATATGGGTGGTGGCTATGGTTATGGCCGTCATCATGGTCGCAATTACAACTACTACGGTCAACAGTACCAACAATATGGTCACCACCAACAGTACCAGCAGTACAATTCGCATCAATTCAATCCGCACCAGCAGTTCAATCAACATAACCAACACCAACAGTTCAACCAGCACAAGTGAGTACCCATATCAGTTATGGGACGCCATAACTAACCCATTCCCAGCACCATCATACCGCCGACGCCCACCCAAACTTTCGTCCCTCCCACTGAGACCCTCCTCCCTCCTCCCCCTCCTCCTCCACCCACGTCGACATTCGTCCCACCGACTCAAACGTTGCTACCGCCACCCCAACCGACTGAGACGTTCAACCAACACGTGCCACCCAAACATGTACAGTTCAATGGACATCAACAGTCTGGAAACGGACATCAAGTGTACAACAACGGGCATAACCAAGGACATCAACAGTTCAACGGTCACCAGCAGTCAAACGGACACCAGCAGTTCAACAGTTCAATGGACATAGCGGCAAGTTTGGCCAGCAGGTTGACCAGTTCGGTAATCCTATCAATAATGGCCAACAACTTGATCAATTTGGAAACCCCATCAACAACGGGTTTGGTCAACAGGTTGATCAGTTCGGTAACCCCATCAACAACGGCCAGCAACAGTTTGATCAGTTTGGAAACCCGATCAATAACGGCCAACAAGTCGATCAGTTCGGTAATCCCATCAATAACGGTCAACAGTTTGGTCAACAGTTTGATCAGTTCGGGAATCCGATCAACAATGGCCAACAGGTCGATCAGTTCGGTAACCCCATCCTCAACAACGGTCAACAACAGTTCGGTCAACAAGTCGATCAGTTTGGAAATCCCATCAACAATGGGTTCGGTCAGCAGGTCGATCAGTTCGGTAACCCTATCAATAACGGTCAACAACAGTTTGGTCAACAACAGTTTGGTCAACAACGGTCAACAACAGTTTGGTCAACAACAGTTTGGTCAACAACTTGATCAGTTTGGGAACCCCATCCTCAACAATGGCCAACAGTTTGACCCGCTATTGAACCCGGGCAACACTGGCCAACAGTTTGACCCGTTATTGAACCCAGGCAACACCGGTCAACAGTTTGACCCGTTATTGAACCCAGGCAACACTGGCCAGCAGTTTGACCCGTTGCTCAACCCTGGAGGCGTCAACACGGGTCTGCAGTTCAACAATGGTCAGCAGCTCGACCAGTTTGGGAATCCGATCAATACCGGTACCGGGTTCAATAATGGACAGGCCCAATTTGGACAAAATTCGTTTGCTGGTCAAAACTTCAATCAAAACTTTGGTCAGAATCTGAATCAAAACTTCCAGCAAGGCGGCGTTTTAGGAGGAGCTAGGTGCGTCCCAAATCTTTTTCCCTCTCTTTCTTTCTGCTGACGTTGTCTTATTGTTCGTAGCGGTTAATGAGTAGTTGTTTCATTCTTGGATCCTTTCGCGTTTCACGGGTTGTCTCTCCCTTTTGCATCGTAGCCTGTAATAAGCACCGATTACTCCTCAGATGCAAGACTCATCACGGAGAGTTTCCCCGCGCTTTTCGTTGTTTTGTTCCGATTTGAGGGTTAGAGTATATGGGTGGCGGCATGCTAGTTTTTGCCTACACTCCCTTGTTACTGTACTTCGTATGATATTGACGACAATTGGCCTCCCTAATCGATACTCTAAGCGAAAATTACGTCGAGTCATTTTGCAATCTTCAGTCGTTCAAGTCAACTATCTACAGGATGATCTATATACGAGGGAGTTGTCGCTCAGTGGACCTTGACCTTGGAAGAGCCCTTGGACCAGATTTGCTTCTGCTCTGCGACCTTTTCGGCAATTGCGCCTTCCTTCTCCGTCTGCTCCAGTAATTGCTGCTCGAGCTTCTTCACGTCCTTGCCCTGAGCCTGGGCGGCCTTTAATTTAGCCTTGTACGCTCTGTACTTGTCGTCGGTGCCGAAGAGGTGATCCCACCAACGGAACGAAGTCGAATAGTTGTTGGTGAAGGCCATATGGTGAAAGTCGTGGTGATCGGCACCGGACCAGAAGGGCAAGATGTGTTGGAGGGACCAAGGAAAGTCGTATCCGGAGTGGGCATCGATCGCTTGGAAGAGTCGAAGCGTCACCCAGACGTACATGGTGACGATATGAAAGTCGCCAGAGTACATTGTCCAAAGGATGGGACCTCCAAGCGTTCCAAGGGCGAGAATGAGGGTTTCAAGGGGATGAGCGTACTCGGCCGCCAGTCCAAAGGGCGCACTGTATTTATGGTGAAGTTTGTGGATATTACGGTAAAGAGGACCATAATGCAGCGCTTGATGGGCGACAAAGTGATAAAAATCTTCAAAGACGAAGAAGCCGGCGACTTGGAGGGCGATCGTCGTCCAGTGGGGGAAAGGGGCTTGCCAAGTCCTCATACCAAAGAACTCGGTGAGTGGATGGAAAAGCCAAATGCCTGGCAATTCGATGGTGAAATGGGAGAGGAGAACGAGCTTGGTGCATTCCCATTGCTCTTGCGGAGTAGGGACTTTGTTTGGTTGGAGCTTCCACTTGCGGAAGTAAGGAATGGCGTCGATAATAATCCATGGTATACATCGTCCAAAGTATACAATCTATGATAGTGAAAAAAGTGGTTAGCTTTGGGTGAATACGAGCCTTTAAGGGGGACCGGGAGTGAAAATGGGGAATTTTCGACCCACCTCGTGCAAAGTGAAGCTGAGCATCCCGGTCGCAATGATCGGGTCACCAAAATAGAGGTACCATTGGACCCACCACTTCTCTAGGGTGTTTAATGCGTCAAAATCAGTACCGGCGGCGCTGTAAAGCTCCGCAGCGGTCGGATGAGCCGGGTTCGGTGGGAGAACTGTCGCGTTGAACGACATGGTAACTTTTTTGGATTCTAGAGAGTGGGTTTGCCCGACAATAAAGGAATTTAGAAAGACAATAAGTGGAAGAGGAAGAGGAAGTGGAAGAGAGAAAGTGAGTCGAGCCAAGCGGGGCTTCAAGCCAGTGGCCCTTATAAAAATTTGGCAGTCGTGCCACTTTCGAATAATGGTGTGAGAGTCCACACAAATATGCAGTCGGTCCCGTCTGGAACGGGCTCGATGAATTCGAAGAGCATAAGGATCCTGATTCTAGCCATCGTCTAGAACGAACGAACGAGCGAGCGACACAGTCGACCAAACGGCAAGAAGCGGTCCAGCAGTGTAGTTTCACCGTCATACGACCCAGGACCGGAAATAACGGCTACAAACATGATATTACAGACATTTGTAGATACATACATCGAAAGATAGGAACTGTCGGCGATGATGGCTCATCAATAGATCGTCACTCCTCGTCCACTGCAGTGGTCTTCTTCTTTCGCTTCCGAGTCTTTTTTCCTTCAGCAGCTTTTGCTTCTGCTAACTGTTCTTCGGAAATTAGCCCTCCATTAGTGGGATCATGCACGCCTTGTACAATCTCCTTCAGGAAATCGAACATGTCCGTGTTGTCGATGGCTTGCTTTCTAGAGATTCCGAGTCAATTCCAAAAGAAATAAAAGCAGCGTATATCATGCTCACAGATGATAACCTTCCACCTTTCGACCCCCACGATCCTCGCATATCACTGCGGCTGCGCCTAGTAGGTCCTGCATGAACAATTCGAGCGCTTTGGCTTCGAAGGGGAGAACAAATCAGCTACAGACGTGTTAGTGCGCCATGGATCACGTACAGATGACGACTGGAGTTGCCTGTGCAACCTTTCCAACCTCCTCGTCTTTCTGCATAATACGCTTGATGCGTGCGACTGGGAAACGCGTCTGCCGGTTCTTTCCTTTGCCTTTTCCTGCGCTGCTCATGATGTTTTGAACAGTTGTGGCGGACAAATAAGAATGACAGGTGGGGTCCAAGGTGGGTTGGACTTGTCCTTCCTCCCCATCGAGCAATTTATTTCAGAGCCTGCAATCGCAATGTCTAATACTATCAACCTGTATTTACACCTTCATCAACACGATTATCAGTTCTTCTAACTTGTTCTGTGTGCCGCCCCTGTAGCTACCCGTTGTCAAACTTTACATTCAGGTCGGTTGGTCGTACAAGATGACGTTAGGAAGCTGATAAGCATGACATCAAAGTACCAAAGAGGCGCAGCCCGAGGAGGATCCGTCTGTTGCAGCGCGTCTTCAACGGCTTCAAAACAACTATGAAGACTTTGGGATGCGACACACAGTTGAAGGTGTCTTGGTCGTCCACGATCACGGCCACCCGCATATCCTCATGCTACAAATTGCAAATGCGTTCTTCAAGCTGTGAGTTGTGCAGTTTATACCAACCGACTGGTCTCAGTAGAACTTGTACTGATAACTTCCCTGTCGTTCACAGGCCAGGAGACTATCTTAAACCTGGGGAAGAAGAAGTTCAAGGACTCAAGGCTCGGTTAGACGATCGTCTTGCACCCTCTCCTGGAACTACGTTCCAATTCACAGAGCAACACGGAATTGATAATGACTGGGAAATTGGAGACTGCCTCGCTCAATGGTGGCGACCAAACTTTGAAACCTTCATGGTGAGTGTCTTCCCGATTGTTTTTATAGGCTTAGAAGTGGGGATATTTCATGTTCGAGCAAGGACGCGACATATTGGCGCTGTACACAGCGGATGTACATATCGTGTGAAACACGTATACTCACTTCTTCTCCTTATGGTCCTTGGAAAATGCCTGAGACGATCTGAAAAGGGCCCTCTTACTCATCGTCTACCCTACAGTACCCCTTCATTCCAGCTCATATAACAAAACCGAAGGAATGCAAAAAACTTTTCCTGGTCCAAATGCCAGAACGAAGTAAGCTCTCCCGCATCTTGTCTGCCCTGAAACTAACCCATTCCGTTCTTGCTTCACAGAAGTGCTGGCTGTCCCAAAGAACATGAAGCTTTTGGCCATTCCTCTCTTCGAATTGTATGACAACGCTGCACGATACGGTCCCCAGCTATCCGCAATCCCTCATCTCTTATCAAGGTAGGGTCGTGTCACTTCGTGTTATCGTAGACGGCTGAATATCCGAAATAGATACAACTTCATCTACCAGTAACGATGGTTTAAGATGCGCACACATTGAACATCGATTCGTCAAACTAGCTCTATCATTTCCCTCCGTAGAAGTGTTTCGATTAATTGATACTGTGCCAAATGTATCGAGCCCTTTGGAAGGTCAATGCGCTTCCCCCTGAGTTGTTGATCAGTCGCTTAGGATGATTTCCATGAAAGAACCTCACTCGGAAAACACGAGAGGAGGACAATCGTCCTCCCGTACGCGAAAAAACACGGCTGTAGACTTGTTCGGTTCCGTGACTGCGAACCTGATCAGTATTTCGCGATCTCAGTAAGGAAGACACGGGAGACCCACTCATGCTTGGCATATTAGGATTTTCATCTGCGAGAGAGTGCATATGCTGTGGAAGATTGCTGAGAGTTGATTGCATGAAGTGCCGTCCGATGAGATCGCCAAATCTGTAATTGGAGTCAGGGTCACATGATATCAAATCAAACAATAGTAAACATGGACCTCTGAACGTAGTTTTGTTCTAGCTCGGATAAATTGCGCTGGACCTCTGGAGTGGCCAGGATATACGGCGTGTACTTCTCAATCTAATCTCGATTGAGTGCAACGACAAACCGAGTGACAAAGCTCTCGTACCTTTTGTAACCTACATCTTAAATAGCTCCTGAGAACGAATTTGATTCGCTCGACCTCTGTCTGAACCAACATAACAGCGAAATGCTCTTCCTCGGTGGTAGTCGCGTTTCCTTGCAGCTGAGCCGCTATCTCGTTCTTTACTCCTCTCGAATATCAGTCTCTCTTCGATTCAGTGGACCGCTGAATGAATCAAGTACCTGGCTCTGTAGTCTCTCGAGTATCTCAGAGACAAGCTCTCCCTGCCAGGTCAATAAATCGGGTGACAATCGTTCGTCCATCCATCTTTTCATGAGCTCCCGGACCTTGGTCTCTTGTCCTTCCCCGTATAATTCCTCATCCTCAAGATCAACAAAGTTGTTTGCCTCGCTCCGAAACGAAGACTCTCCGAGGGCTGCTCTTGCATTAGCATACGAATCATTCGATCGGAAGTTTGTGTCAAAGGATGGGAGCTCGGAACTGAAGAGGCTCGTGTCTGTTGGCCTCGCTCGACGATTTAGTTTTGGTCTGTCTTCATCATCTGAGAGTGACAGGGCCATTGTGATGCATTCGATTCAAACTATGGTTCAGGAGTGAATTTGTGGAAGAAGGGAACGTGCGTCTGCTCTTGACGATGATGGAGGCGGAGTCCAAAATTGGCTCATTATTACCCGGTCGATGGATGAAGATAAACAAATGATAGTAATTCTCCCTAAAACCTAGTACAGCTAGTTTTAATCAAATAAGAATGATGCTAGAAGCCTACGATGTGCACCGCGGACTGGACTTGTGCCCATGAGCCAAAGAGCTGGCCCATTCAGTGCCACTTGAACTCGGACGTCGTTGAGATCAGAAAGCGCCGTCTCAAATCAGTAGGAGGGCCTAGCATGTTTGGTTTCTGGAGATCAACAGCAGCAGGGACCGACCCAGGATCCATCGAACCTGCTCAAGCCGTCGAGCCCAGACATGACGGCACTCAAGAAGCCGCAGATGAAATTCGACTGGCCAACCCAACTGCTATTTCTGCACCTGCAGATGGAGAGGAAGCAAAACCAGAATCTCCTCAAGTCGTACAGAAAGCCTCTGATCCACCGCAAGTAACCGCTGACCCGAGTGCGGCACCAGTGGATAGCAGCACCAACGGATCTCGCTATGCCTTTCCACGGCCTTCCACGTCTACTGAAGTTTACGTCTCCGAAGTTCAGAAGGTTCCTCCCGTGGACATAACAGGAGCGGCCATCCTGAGCGGCACCGAGGCTGAAGCTCCCAGAAAGAGACGCATATCCTTCCGCTCCTTTGGATTTTTCTATGGGAAAGAACGACAAAAGTCATCTCCTACTGTCGCATCGGACACTGCAGACGCACCGGAATCCTCGAAGGATGGGCCGAAAGCCAAACCCCCTTCCAAAAAGGACGTCCGCAAGATCGAAAAGACCGCACTCGTTTTACAGAGTTTTATTCTTGGACACGTTCCTACTTTTCCTTCCCTCTCCTCTTCCCCTCCTGCTTCAAAGCCTGCTTCGAAGGGAAGGCCACAGGCAGTCAAGCCCCCAAACCAGGCCAAGCTCGGGAAAGCGAGCAACAAGCTGTTAGAACCGGAGCAAGCAAATCAAGTCATTGCTAAGCTTCGAACACTCCCCGTTCCAGATGGACCAGAGCTCCCTGGTATTGAGTATGCGGGCGAGCATGTCATGTCTCATGCGGAGGGTCCTATCCATGCTGTCTGCTTGGATTGCACGGAAGAAGAAGCAGAGAAATATTACTTCTCACGATTGAGAACTGGTGATGATCGCGCGCTCTCAGAGGACGTGCCAACACGAAGAAAAATTCAAGCGTCCAAAGGAGCCCCAAGCATTGCATCAGCGAATCTGTCATCTCTAGTTTCTGTTCTCCAAAACATCCACATCGTCACGCTAGTATCAAGCCCCGATCTGGGTTTCGGACAAGATGCAGATAGCCCTGGTCCTCTTGCTGGCTCCGTCCCCAGTCCGTCTGCAGTGAGTACAGGGATGATGGAGATTACTGGACAGCTCTTGGCCCTGGGATTTGCTACCAGCAAGGCTGTCTATCCGGATCATGCAGGAGTCTGCCCACCAACAGACCGCATGTCGGTCCTCACCTGTGAGTAAAAGGTCCAAGCAAATGAAATATACTGAACTATATGTGAATCAGATTGGTGGGGTATGGAAGTCTGCTTACCCCCGCCGACCCTCGTATTTCTGGCCGTAAGTCTCTGCCAGCGATACCAGGATCTCTCTGAACATATCCACAGAACGCCAAATCTATACAGAATGCGGTCCTAAACTTGTTAACTGCTTTCTCGCTCTTCAATAATGGTGTACGGGAAATTCTCCCCTTTGTGTACGTATCTTCCTAGCCATTCTTGATTCGGTCAGGACTCAATTCTTCTAGGCGATACATTTCCCAGTTTCTTGACTTCCAGTGGAACGCAATTCAAGCTCAGAATAAAGGAAAAGGCGTCGTCTGTGCTGCTACATGGGTATGCCCAGCCGCCTTGGTCCCTCGTTCTTGGGACTTCCCAGATGCACCACCAGAGCAGGCGGTCGTCCTTCCTAAACGGAATCCAGTGGAAAATGTTCCGACTATTGTGTTCCCTGGTAGTAAAGGAGGCGGCATCTTTACACCCAACGCGCCCACCTTACCCCCGGTAATCATTACGCCCGCCACACTCCCCAGAGGAGCTAAATTCGAGATGCTTAAAACATAATTCGATTTCCTTTCTTTCTTCACCTGAACTTTGGATATGACGTGTTTATTCGCTGATTCACGACCGATACGAGGATCATGTTTACGACTCAGGCATTTCTTCCAGTCTTCCAGTATTCTTACTTAGTTCGCGTTAAATAAACGATGATGGTAATGAACCGTCTATATTTTTTGGTGTATTAGACATTCCACCCGCCCTGCGCCGTTGCGTTGGGTGAGTTCCAGCCTTGCGCAAGATTTGCTCCGTTGGGTGAAGAGCTCCAGCTTGCGAGAGGGCTCCCGTAGCTTCCCTCCTGACCATTTGGCCTCTGTCCTATTGATTGTATTGGTGCCTCCGATGTGTCCATAGCATCTGTTACAACTGGATTATTGATATTGTATACAACTGTGGCGACCCTTGACCGTAATTCGGCGAGGGACTAGCAAATAAATGATCGACTTCAGTATGTTGGGGGGATTGATAGTACTACTCACCTTCAGAATGACTTCCTTTGCTGTGAGACTTCCATCAGTCTCCACATTGAAATAGAATTGTTCCGGCTCCGCGCTGAACTCAAAGGGTGCATCTTCCTGAGGCGGCTCTTCTTCTGCAGCATTCGCGCTGGGTGGCCATTCGGCAATTTTATCGGTTTCGAACCAATACGATGTATGTCTTAGTTTGTTGTATGGGTCGTATTCGAAGCCAAGGGCGGTACAAGGAGACCACTTTGCATGGTCCTTCGCGGTGCCCTTTTCCAGACCTGTCAGTCATGATATTAAAAAAAAAATTCAAGAACTGGGGACCTTTTTAGCGTAGCACCGAACGCGTAGCTCTTGTCCTTTCCGTAGCGACGTTATGAGGATCGGGTGCCCTTCGAATCCACGACCTGCGAGCTGTGAGTGTGAGATTGGGGAGAGAACGTGGACCAACTTCGCGAGACAGGGAGACCAAAATCTTCAGTGCGTTTCGATAGTTCTTCCCCGCCACTGCTGTATAGATCTGGTTGTGGCCGAACTTCAAGATGATTGCTGGTGACATTCATGGTTGTTCCAGGAGTGTCACACCGAACGCTGAGTGTCAATACAATCATGCATAATGAGCAACCTTCGCTGCAGTCACATTCCTTGATCAAAATTGTCACTCAGCCCCGGAGATTTATCAGCGTACTCACCCTGGTATATTTCATGGCCTCATCGCAATTGGTACTGACCAGTGGGATCATTCCTAATCTGTGGGCGATGAATTCATCTGGGAGCACGCCAGTATTGGTCTCGAATTCCACAAGGTCAATCGCTGACCGAGGTGAGAAGCACAGTCTCGGTGATAATCAGAAAGGATAACGTACCAACTGTCGGTATATCTGCTATCATAGTCCTTCTAAAGGCATTTGCGAATCTGGATGGCGCGCGTGTTTGACTCATCTACAGCAAAATACCATTGGAGAGCCTACCCAAGATTAACGCCTCTGAGCACGAAATTGCATTTTTCACGTTGAAGCTCGCGTATTTGAACAGTGGGATTCATGACGGCGAAAGTGGCCAGGGCCAAGGTGGAACAAACGGAGTTCGCAACCACAACTCAAGCCCTGGACTCTGCCTCATCAGGATGAAGGTTCAGGCAAAGCCTTCAAGGCGAACAATACCACCAGTAAGCTCAAAAACGAGGGAATGCATGCTCGCTAACGCTGTTCAGCACCCAGATGTGGTCAGGCTCATAAACGACCTGCAGAATCTCGCAAAGGATGAGCTCGCTCCCTTCCTCCGTGCAATCACGCAGTGGATTTGGCCTCGCTCTGAGCTTTATGTTTGGGTGACCGTGCTGGATCGTTTCGATGAAATAATGGCGGACCTCATCACCCAATACGACGCCGCCAACATCCAGCTTACCCCGTACTCTAGTGAAGACAAGGAACTTTTATATCAGATTCTCAGATTTGAACGCATGCTGCTCGATAATTCTACAAATCGCAAGCTATTCAGCTCCTATGATGTGAGCCACTCTCGTCACCTCCAGCCTTCCTTTCTGACGTTTCACCACAGCGACTCAGTATCTTCGTCATGTCACCTGATGTTGATATTGCAATCGAAGCCCTAGGACTAATTCTACGCCCCGCGCATCAGTATACCTCACAAATGAGCCTCAACATTGTCTTGCGCGTAAACCATGCCCATCTCGAATGTTTGGCTCGTTCTTGGCCAGCGTTAAGGGAATATAGCACGAGCTATCTGAAACTTCTTTCGCCGCAAGAGGAACGGGTGCTACCACCGGAGGCATCCGACGTTCACTTCCAGTGGTACTCACCAAAATCAGTGACCAGTGATCACGGGCCCCATCAGATACATCTGGTGTCTTTATCAACGGATACGAGGGACTGTATGACGATCCTCCAAGATGCGGTCGGGGGGCGCGCCATAGGGCTCAGCGAGCGATTGGATCTGATGTGCAGGATTCGAATCGCGAAATCTCTGGGCAAGGGACAGGTGGAACTTCGGTCCAAACTCGTAATCCTAAGGCTGCTCGCTATTGCGGTCTATTGCCACACTCACACGGAGAGCGCTGGTCAGAACGCCAAACTTCTCCAGGAATCGGACATCGTCTCTTCTACTGCTCCCCTCCTGGCCATTGACAAAGGAATACACGAGACAGTTCAAGCCGCGGCTGTTCATGCCTTGGACGGCCTATGTCACCATCGATTCCGATCAAATGAAGTGTTGACAGCTGTCAATGTCAGCGTAGCGCACGGTCTCCTCATGTCCCTATTCAGGAAAACTGTTTCTGTTTTGGAAGATCCCACCAAGGAGCCGCCCTATCCCCTTTTCGACGCCTTGCAAACATTCCTCGACTTCCTAACAACCCACGAGATCTCGTACAGCATGATTATTGGCGCAGGGTTGATTGATCATTTGAAAAAAATCATCGCCGATCGCCAACCATCCCATGCCACACTTGTCGCCAAAACCATCCCACTGCTTGACAATGCTTTATATGGACCTCCTCCAGGGCCGAGCTCAACCCAACGGAACAACAGTCCCTTCACCACCTTTATGAGTGATAATGGGATACAGTTCCTCTTGGAAAGGATCAAGGTGAGCGTAACGCTGCTTTATGTATGGTTCAATAATAACTCTACTTTACCCAGTATGAAGTGGACTCGACTATTGCGAAGTTTAAAGATGTCAAGAACGAAGAGTCTGTGCCGCTCGGGTACGGAAGGGCGAGCGCTCCCAATGTCAATGTTTTGAAGCACCTCCTCCGTACAATTCAACGGATGATTCAATCTCCTGGCTCTGCAGAGGTTTTGCGGCTTCTGCCAGAGACGGACTCTGCCTTCATCCCAACCTTAAAGAACATTTTGGAAAACAGACACTTGTTCGGGTCATCGGTTCTAGCAATTGGTGCGTTTTCGACCAGGCATGAGTCCCATGTTTACTTACTCGACTCTAGCTATGCTTGTAATCTCGGGATGGGTGCATAATGAGCCCAGCTCGCTTGCTATAATCCAAGAGAATAAGCTTCCCGAGTCATTCTACGCCCTAGTGGAACGAGGAATTGAACCCATGATCGAGGTATCTTGCTAAATCAAAAATTCATCTCCAAACTGATTCCTTCTAGGTCATTCATGGCGTTTTGAATGCGATGGGAGCTTTGTCGTTGAATCAAGCGGGCCAGAGCCTGCTCGAATCTCGTGCTGATGTCATCGGGACAGTTTTCGGGATCTTTACCTCCGAGTTGCACATGTCGGCTCTTCAGGAAAAATCAAATGCCTCTCTCGTTGGTGGTGATGTCGACGAACTCGTTCGACACCATCCGTGGCTCAAGCTCAGCATCTTCAAGGCCATTACCGACGTCCTACAATCGATAAAGACCTTGGGAATTGAGTATATGCCGAGAATCGGCACCGAATCGTCATTCACGCTAGTGTCAACTCCTAAAACGACAGCTGAGAACAATCCGTCGGCCTCAACAGAAGTTGGCAATCAGCCAGTTATCTCGACTACGCCAACTACGGCGGGACCTAGCGCTAATTCTCAGCCGTTTGAACTGAGCGAGATGTCCCCGTATCAGTACCTCAATCATTTCGCAAAGGTAATGTATAGGTCCCCGTCTGCCGAGTTAGCAATGCCTCACCAGAGTGAATAGTTTCTTACAGGTTTCTTCAATCACGCTCAGCATTGTCGCGATATTCTTACCGACACTGAGATACTCAAACTCTTCGATGGTATCCTCACGCTTCCCTCTTGGCCGATTGAACTTACCATGGGACGAAACATGGATGCGATTCTTCTGGTTAATCGAAGATTAATGGATGCCTCTCCCAGCATCGTTCTGAAGCATCGCATTCAGGAAGTTAAAAGTATCTTGGGATCTGGAGATAAAAATGAGAAGGATCGCCGCTACCAGACCTCAATCACCAAGATGGCGCGTTATGTCAGCGAAAAAGGTCGGTGTCGTATGGCATTCGATCATAGAAAATTCATTAACATGTAAATAGGGGATAACATTACGGAGGCACAGGCGGCCTTTGGGGATATTAGGCATCTCTTCATCCATCTCATCCTCCTCAACGATGTCTACTCCCAAGCCTCGTCTCATTCGATCCACCAGCCCTTCCGCAGAGAGCCTGTCAACCTTCTGTCACCTTTGGCGGAAGATCCGACACTGATATCACAGATGGGGGAACTTTCCAAAGTCTCCGCGTGGGAAATTCTTCAACTTCGTGCCTATATAGTCGAGTCGGCTGCAAAGGCCCCGGCCAAAGAGCCTCCTCAAGGTGCCTCGAGCACGCCCACACAGGCCGGAACAAACGTGACACCCCCGGAACAAAGCCAAAGCCCGTCGCTAGGAACTGACTTATTCACGTTTGACCCTTCTTCGCGAAAAAGGTCTCAAAACTTGCATGATTTGAAAGGAAAGACAGCACCTGAGGACAGGAATTTTTCCAACGTCAAGTATATCCTCCAGGCGCTCTCAGGATCGCTTCAAAGTATCTTCTCTGGTGAGTCGCCTTCAGCATGACAAAGGCTTTTTCTCATCCTTGATAGGAATTGCCAAATCCTTGTCGATTCCACGAAGGTTGGCATCATCCGAAGTGTCTCAATTCAAGAAGGACTCGAAAGAGGTAACCAAGAGCCTGGCGACCACACTAGTAACCCTCCTTCGATCTTATAAAGAGACTGGTGAGGAGAGCACTTCTTTATCTTTACCAATCTCATTTCCCGTAGACGATCCGGTCCTTGCAATGGGGTTCTGTGCCCTGGCCATTTCCAGTACTAATTGCATTGGCCCAGATAGTAAGCGGTTTTGTTCGGGTCTCGTACCCCTTTCTAATCCTCATTAGGTCGACAAGGATTCAACATCCAGACGGGACTATTTCTAGAATTTCAGCGAGAAGGTGGAATCGAGGCCATTATTCAAATATGCGGAGACTGTGCGGATATCCTAGATGCCACTTACGCAAAGCCACAAGAGGAGCGGTCAAATAAAGACAAAGAAGTGATGGCAGTCGCCCACCATTTCTTACGCCATCCCCTTCTTTGGTTCTTCCACCTCGCATCGGGAAAGTCACTACTCGATTCAGCCCAAACGGCGGAGATCGCGCGCTCAAACGTCTATGAAGGCTTTACTCCAAAGGATACCCTTATCAGGCTAAGATTGGAGCTCCTCCCTCTCTTCAGGCGGTTGTGGGAGACATCATGGCTACTGGAGACATCGGAGAGTGTGAGAAGAGCGGTAATCTTAGGCCTCCTCGCTATCCTGAAAGGAGAGTTTGAGGACTCAATCGTCCCCGCCTCCCTTTTCGCTGCCTCAGATCAACCACAAATCATTCGCAGACCCATTCAGCCCCCGATCTCCCCCGCAATGATTCAGCAACTCACGGATATGGGTTTCCAGGAAGCGGCTGCACGTAGTGCATTGACTCGAGCTCGCGGAAATTTGGCCGTTGCAACGGAGTTGTTGCTCACCAATGCGCATCTATTCAGCGAAGATGATAACCCCCCTATCCAGCCTGATGCAGCAGACCCTCAAGCTGTTCCGACCAACGTCGTGCCTCCCGACTCAAATGCCCCAAGTGAACCAAACGAACCAAGCGAAACTCCCGAACCGCCCGCCGATATCGCGAGTACCAATGAGAACGCTGGCTCATCCGCTGAGCCCAGCGAGCAACAAATCCCGGACTCGGATACAACCAAGCGTGACTATGCAAAGGAGCTGGTAGATGCAAGGGAGGAATTGAAGAATAGCATTGTGCCCACTGCCTTGAGGCTGGCCGATGCTAATCCCGCCTTCATTGATGATATTCGAGATGTCTTCATCGGCCCAAGTCTACGAGGAAACGTCAAAACACTAGTCGATGATATAAAATCGTTCTGTAGTGACGACGCCGATGTCCCCGAAGTTCCATTCCTTGTCAGATGCCGAATCCTAGCCCTGGCATACCTGAAGGTCGGATCCAAGGGACTTGGATTCTCAAAGGAAGATGTCACCGAACTTCTTCAGAGACTTCTAAATGTCCTCTCAACTATGTCAATTCCCGGATCATCGGAAACAAGTCTGCCCAAATGGGTCTCCAGCGTTTTACTACTATGCGACAGAATTCTGTGCGGCGCGGAAGACATCTCACCAGCAACTGTCCCACAAAATAACGACCCGATCGAGCAGGTCGACCTATTTGTAGGGCCTGATCTCACAGATGCTAAGAAGACCCTCTTCGAAACGGGTATTCGGTTGGTCCGTATATCGGATCTTCAGAAGGACGATCTATCTTCCTTACTAGGGATTTTTGCTACGTTGACACGCAACCGGAGGATGGCATTACAGTTTATCAAGCAGGACGGCGTCAATCTCCTCCTACAACACTTCAAAAAGAATAGACAATCCGAAGAGATTTGTGCTGCCTCCGTAGCCATCCTCCGACACATAATGGAGGACCGAGTAGTCATCGAGGACATCATGCGACGCGATCTCAAAAGATGGAACTCAGTCCCTCGTAGCAGACCTGGGGAAAATGTAGTAACCTACGTTCGGTCACTACAACACGCGGCTTTACGGGAGCCACAATCATTCATCAGGGTTACAAGCCAAGTCTGTGAGCTCGCAGAGCCGATTCCTGGTCTGAGTGGAGGTTATCGCCTCCGCCCACGAGAAGGAGAACTAGCACCCTTGGACGAGTCTCTTACTATCGCCGAGGATCCAGGGTACGATGGCCCTTACGTGTCGCCCGAAGATGCAATGGCAGAGGTTGCACTCAGTGTCATCCACCGCCTTGTCAACGAAATGACGCAGCAAAACAAGCAGAACGCCGAACAATCCTCCAGCACACCCATCGGAGGAATGTCACTCCTTGCCACTGGAGAGATACTTTCCCCTACCGCTACTGCAGGGGCGACTACCTCAGGCAATAATACCCCTCTTCAGGTCAGCAGTGTGCTACCAACGGTCTCGCAGCCACCCCTGTTGTTCCCCAATACCAAAGAACTGGACTACAGTAGATACGTCCAAAATGTGCTGTGCGAACTTCTACTGTGCTACGAAGCATGTAAAACGGCATTCCTGACCTTCCCGAGGAGACGGCTACCGACTAGTTCAAAGGACACCACGAAGTTTAAACCTCTTGCTCTCAGCTTTTTGTTGCAGGAGATCGGCTCCGCGCGTAATGAAGGAGCGGACTGGCCAAAACGTCGACTGAAACCCAGCGCATTGCAATCGATGATTGTCTCATTGTGTGCAGATGTCGGCCTTACTATCGACATGAAAGAGATCCCATCCTCCATCGTCAATGCTCGGAAAATCGTGTTGGACAATCTTCTCAAGGCACTCAAAGAGCCGCCTACGCCATCTGAAACTCTAGATCAGCGATATGGGCGATATATTTCATTAGCTGACTTGTGTCAAAAGCTTCTTACCATCAATCCGCATGCGATGCCCCAAAAGTCTCCCGACGAGTCCCTCATTCACATCGCTCAGTTAATGCTCGAGAAAAACTTCGTCTCCACTTTTGCGTCGGTATTGTCGGAGATTGATTTAGCCCATCCATTAGCTTCTGTGGTCACATCGTACATATTGACGCCGCTGGAGACCTTGTGAGTGTCATCTAATTTCTTACCTTCCACTGAGGCCGTATCAGGACCAAAGCGTCGATCAAACTCGGACGAACCTCAGATCAGTCAACTGCACCAGATGTGGAAGATGAGAGAGGACCAGAATTCATCTCAGAGAGTGATGATGGTAGCGGGCTCTCGGATGCAGAGGAATTGCCGGACCCTTACAGCACCTCGGCTCTTGGAATGTGAGTGCTCCGCCTCTTCCTCCCTCCTCTAATAGAATGTTTACGCTCCCATAGGTATGGCGGGGTGAGTAGGCCTCGTAGCCACTAGCAGCAACTGACCAATCGCAGGAGACGGAAGGCGCCTTCGTGGATGTCGAGGAGCCAGTGGGAGAAGAAGAGGAGGAAGAAGGTGACATAGAAATGGAGTACGGTGAGAACGAATATGACACAGAAGGAAGCCAGGACGAAGAAGGCGATGTGATGGAGGTTGCTTCAGGCGAGGAAGTCGACCCAAATGAAGATGATGAAACCGATCCAGAAGGAGGTGATGATATGGATGCAGTTGGAGATGAGGAGGGAGACGAGGAAGATGAAGATGAGAATAGCGAAGACGAAGACAGCGTATCAGATGGTGAGGGTGGGCAGCTGGGAGACGATATTTGGCAGGTACGTATCGTTGACTTCCGTGTTACTCATTCTAACAATTCTAGGAGTTGGAGGTGCCCCGAGACGAAAACGGTGTTCTTCTTCCGGAGGCTGATGACGAGGAAGATATCGGTGAGCAATATCACAACTTATGAATATTATATTGATTTACCACAGTAGTGGACGGTCTTCACGATACCTTGGGAAAGTGGGTGTAGGTTTCTCCCATGATATCTTATTCTGATTCATTTGCAGTCTTTCGTATGCACTTGATGGTGATCTCGGTGAAGCGCCTGTCTTTGTCCATCCACCTCAACCAATCAGCATGGAGGAAATTCATCCTTTCCCTCCCGCGAGTCGATTTACGGGTATGTCCATGTTCGATTCTAGATCACAGCTGACAAGTAAACTGCAGCAGACATCGGGACGATGTTGGAAGGTGTAGTGAACATGCCTCCAGGTTTTCCTCCAATGGAAGGTGCCCCCGTGTTCGATTTCTTCGAAGACTTTGGGCGCACCGCGTTTCGTCGCGGTTTCCGAGCCCCTCAGATTATACGCACCAGTACATTACAAGAAATGCTCGGAGGCCCTACTGCGCAGATGATCCAGGAAATGGGTCGCAACCATAACGGAGATATTCAGCTGGCAATATCCGGACCAGCAGCTCATATTATCTTCAATGATGCTGGCTTTGATCCCTCGCAGTTCCGTCACCGTTTAATGTCGCGATACGTCTCCGTCCGCTCTGGACGCGGTACGTCAGGGCGCGATGGTGATCAATTCGTCTCGCTCTCGACAGGCCAACGCTGGTCCGAGGAGGCTCGCATCAACGCTGGGCCTAGTTTCGATGAACGTCTTGGAGAGCTTTCTAATCACGTAATTGTTGCGTTACTTCCAGCGGCCCGTGAAGCGGCTCGGATACAGGAGGAGGAAGCGGAGAAACAGCGCAAGGAGGCTGAAGAGAAGGAGAGAGTAGAACAAGAAGCTAAAGAAAAGGCAGAGGCAGAAGAAAGGGCACGTGCAGAGGCAGAGGCCGCGTTGGAGCTTCAGCGGGAACAGGAGAGGCTATCCGCCATGAATACTGATGATGCGGAGCCAAGCGTAGCAACTTCTGGCCAAATGGAGGATGCCACCATGGTCTCCTCAACCGAACCTATCCAGCCATCCCAATCTAATGATGAAATCCCAGCTCAACCGGAAGCCAGCAGTAGCAGTCGACCGCGTGTGACAGTCATGTATCAAGGGGAGAGCGTCGACATTACCGATGCTGATATCGATCCAGAATTCCTCAATGCCGTTCCAGAGGACATTCGTGATGAGATCATTGGCAACTTTGTCCGGGAGCAGCAACGCCAATCACGTCCAGTCAGAACGGAGGAGGTAGAAATGGACACAGATTTTCTCAGTGCACTCCCCGCAGACATTCGAGAAGATGTCTTGAGGCACCATACTCTCACTCAATTAGCGACTGCTGTTGGAGCGGTGGATATGGATCCGGCATCGGTCCTCGCGACATTTCCCGAAGAGCTCCGCCAAACTGTGCTCTTAGAACAGGATGATGCTATTCTAGAAGCCATGCCGTCTTCTGTTCTGGCAGAAGCTACAGCCCTTCGTCAGCGAATCGCACGTCGCGGGATGCCACCAGGGACCAGTCTAGTGATTGACGAAATCCGACAGCCCATACAAACACATAGCACTCGCAAGCCACAAGTTCGAGAGACTGCCCAGCTCTTGGATAAATCGGGGATGGCCAGCTTGGTTCGATTGTTATTCTTTGTCGATCAAAATCGCCGTACATCTTTGCAACAAGTCCTCGTGAATTTATGCGAGAATGGGAAGTCAAGAACTGATACCCTGAATATCCTCCTGTCTCTTCTGCATAACGGGAGAAACGAGCTCGCTGGCATAGACCAGAGTTTTTCACAAATGTCGGTGAAGTCTGCAAAATCGTCGAGCAAAGGAAAACAGAGGGAAGATGCAAATACGGTCTCTGGTAGCAACGAGCGCGGGCCTGAGGAGCAAGTCGTTCTTCATCGTGCCCTCGATGCCCTGATGTCAATAGTACATGCAAATGACGCCGCCTCCATGTTTTTCTTAACAGAACAGGAGACCACGTCCAATTTGCATCGAACCTCCTCCAAGAAAGGGAAAGGAAAGGAGAAGGTCACCGCAACGACACACTATCCGTTTGTCCAGCTTTTGACCCTATTAGAGAGACCAGGACTTTTGCAACAGGCTCACTCACTTGACACCATATCTGGTCTATTGTGCACAGTCACAAAACCGCTTACGGCCTTAAGATTACCCGAGAAGCAGATTCCTCCCGCTTCACCTCCAGCTGGCGCCGATGCACCAGTCGGGGAAACCCCCGTTGTTCCTACAGAGCCGGGTTCCGAAGTGGGCCCCGGGCCTCTGAGAATCACTACCGAGAGCACGCCAAACGACGCTGCCCCCTCCGAAGACGGTATGTAACTCTTGGTGCAGTATATGATTTCAAATCTCACTTGTCCGAGCAGCCAAGCCCTCTAACGATGAGCCAAAACCGGTTTCGCCGACTCCTCAATCCCGGGACGACATAATTCGCTCCAAACCTCCTCATTTCCCCGATGCATCCTTGAGATTAGTCGTCAATCTCCTGACTATGGGGGAGTGCTCATCTCGGTGCTTCCAAAATACTCAGATGCTCATCTTCAATCTTTCTTCCCTTCCCGGTGTCAGGCAGACAATTATTGAAGAGCTTTGTGCAAAGGCGGAGGACTTTGGGCGCCTCATTCTTTTGGAGTTGGAAGCACTCGTTCGATCGATTCATAGTACCAAACGTGGAGAAGAGCTCCCAAGTCTCATCACAACCAAATTCTCTCTCCCCACTTCGAATCAGGCTCGATTACTGCGCATCCTCAAGATTCTGGAGAACATCTATATGCCATCCCTCCCAGGGCGCTCAACTACTGCTGTGGATCCACCAGAGAAAGAAGCAAACCTGGTCGCCATCTTCCAGCGGCTGAATTTCGCAAACCTTTGGCGCAAATTAAGCGATTGTCTAAAAGCAGTTGAAGATCGAGCCGATTCTACTCACGTCGCCACGTTCCTCTTACCTCTCATGGAGTCATTGATGGTCGTCTGCAAGTTTACTGCGGTACATTCTCTGACAAGTTCCAGCAAGGTGGTGCGAGCGTCGGCATCTCCAAGGTCGCCTACTCTAGAACGCGACTCTCCAGGTGACATCTTCGTTGCGTTTACGGACAAGCACAGAAAAGCGTTGAATCTCATGATACGAAACAAGCCGTCCCTCATGTTCGGGTCGTTCTCCCTTCTCGTTCAAAATCCTCGAGTTCTAGATTTTGATAACAAGAGGAGCTATTTTGTCCACAAACTCCGACACAAGTCACGTTCAGAACGTGAACGCATTTCCTATTCCTCCATCCCGATCAACGTACGACGAGCTAAAGTCTTCGAAGACAGTTTCCAGGCCATCACTCGCCTAAATGAGAGGGATCTCAAGTATGGAAAGCTCAATGTGCGCTTCACCAACGAGGAAGGGGTTGATGCCGGGGGAGTAACACGGGAATGGTTCCGCATTCTAGCTCGGGAGATATTCAATCCTAACTACGCCCTATTCTCTCCATGTGGTGCCGATCGACTTACGTACCAACCGAATCCAGCTTCGTGGATCAATCCAGACCATCTTCGATATTTCAAGTTCGTCGGTCGGATATTGGGCAAAGCAATCTACGACCAAAAGCTGTTAGACGGCCATTTTGCACGGTCTGTCTACCGCCAGCTCCTCGGAAAGCCAGTCGACTATCGAGACTTGGAGTGGTCGGACCCCTCGTATTATAGTGGCCTAAGATGGATGCTCGACAATTCGGTTGAGGCGATGGATCTCACTTTCAGCGAACAAAATGATCAGGTGGGTGTTCCATAGCCATTCAATAAAGCAACATCCTAACGTATATTGACAGCTTGGTCAAATGATTATCGTCGATCTCAAGCCGAATGGACGAAACATTCCAGTCACTGACGAAAACAAGGATGAATACATCCAGCTCATTGCCGAGTACCGGCTGACAACATCGATCAAGGACCAGCTCGCCGCCTTCCTGGAGGGATTCTATGAAATTGTTCCAAAAGAACACATCGCGATTGTAAGATACAGCTGTCAGGAGTTGAAAGGAGCTGACATATCCATGACAATTAGTTTGATGAAAAGGAGGTCGAATTACTCATCTCGGGGACCCCAGAGATTGACGTCGAGGACTGGAGATCTGCCACAGAATACCATGGATATTCGGCATCTGATGCAGTGATTGTCTGGTGGTGGCGTGCCCTAAAGTCATTCTCGAGAGCGGATCGTGCAAAGGTACTTAGCTTTGCTACTGGTACAGCCAAAGTACCACTTGGAGGGTTTGCGGAACTCCAGGTTGGTTTCTTCTTTTTTTTGTCCTTAAAGGGAATCCAACTGATGACGTTCAGGGTGTGGATGGAGTGCAGCGCTTTTCTATTCATAAAGACTATGGTGTTATGGATCGACTCCCTCAAGCGCACACTTGTTTCAACCAGAGTAAGCAGGTGTTCTTTGAGACGAATTCTGGGTATCCCTGACGGCACTTTCTAGTCGACCTCCCGCAGTATTCTTCCTATGAAAAGCTCCGCCAGCAACTACTTCTGGCTATAAACGAAGGAGGAGAGGGTTTCGGATTCGCGTAATCAGTTTCATTGTGGCTTAGTCCCAACTTTGTATCTTAGCACCTGAACATTACTTGACTTACACCACACTGCCCGTGGGGCCACTGCCAACCGAGTTTTTCTATGTGGAGGGGGAGAAGAACCTGTTTTTATACGTATTCAAGTGCGCTTCGACCTCGTATTCGCCCCAGTCGGCCTTTCCACAATTCTGCGACTCATTATGTGCGGATGCAACCCCATGAAAGACTCTTAAAGCGCGTAGAATTCGCCAAGAATGCTGATCGTAAACAAATTTCATCGTTTGCACTCCTCCTGGTGGCAGCAGTCGTCGCGTACAACTGGGACGACATTCGTCATGGATACATTGCGGCCCAAAGGACTTCGCGGGTGGCTGTTGCTGCTACAAAAGCGGTTTACGAATACAAATCCATGTATGCAAAGACATATCCTAGCGAAACCGAGCGCATGGATGCCATTTCTGAGTGTCACACGCGCGCTGCTACTCACGTCTTGAAGGCGTTACTGGCAAATGGTGGTGTTTTCATAAAGTTGGTAAGCCATTTCTAATCCCTATCTTTTTCGAGAGAGGAGTTGAAAGCTCTCAAAACTAGGGACAACATCTTAGCGCAAGGTTTGCAAATTGATCCTTTGGCCATTAGAGCTACGCTGATGGCATTTTCTTTCCCCTAGCATCATTCTCCCAATAGAATGGCAGGTGACCATGAGACCCTGCCTCGATGCGTGTGAACCCTCATCTTTCGAAGAGGTCCAACAAGTCTTCTTTGACGATAATGGAATGGATATTGAGGACGTGTTTTCTCAATTCGATCCTGTGCCCCTGGCAGTAGCCTCTATTGCTCAAGTCCATCAAGCCTACTTAAAATCTACATCGCAGAAGGTGGCTGTCAAAATCCAGCATCCGGGATTACAAGAATTTGCAGCCATAGAGTCAGTTATTTCCCCAAGCTGCAAGTTTGTCAGCTGATACCTCCTCAAGTCTCAAGTCTACGGAAATTACCCTCCAAATCGTCAAGTGGCTCTTTCCAGACTTTGAATTCTCCTGGTTAGGACGCGAGATGGGGGAGAATCTTCCAAAAGAGATGAATTTTGTTCACGAGGCGTCTAATGCAGCACGTGTGGCTCATAACTTTGAATCAGTCCCCGACACGGTTCTGTATATTCCAAGGGTCCTATATGCGACGAAGCGTACGATGGTGATGGAATATGTGGAGGGAAAGAAGTGCGACGAAAACGTCCATGAGTATCTACGGACGCATGGTATCGACCGAAACGAAGTTTCACGGGAACTCAGCAAAATATTTTCTGAGCAGGTATACATACATGGCTTCTTCCATGCCGATCCCCACCCAGGTCAGCTCTTTCACGTTAACCACATAGTTTTAGCTCATAGGGATCAGGAAATCTCTTAATAAGGCCATCCAACCGATCGAGTGGGCCAAACTTTGATATCGTACTCTTGGATCACGGTGAGCATCTTCACGTCACCTCGCTAGCAATTTTCATGACCAGATTCAGGACTTTATTTCGATATACCTGACAAATTGCGCATAAATTATGCACGGCAAGTAACGGCCTGACTGGCAGTGGACCAACCCTTACACGCTCTCAGATTCTGGCTGAGCCTACTGTCTCCTCCTACAGAGAAGAATCGCGAGAATCGTCAAAAGTATGCTGAGCTTGTAGGGAACATCGGTCCAGAACGGGTATGCGTGTAGCATTTCGTCTGGGCAACCACTAATTGCTTCTAGTATCATGTGTTTGAAGGCAAGTATCACGTTTATAAATCCATGCTTTCACTCACTACTTCAAGCCGCTTTGACTGGTCGACCCTCTGGGACCTGGGTCGGAGGCAAGAAGCATCGAAATAAGAAAGGACGGCTGGCTGCTCTCCAACAAGCAGCTAGTATGTTGGAGATGGGAAACCTCGAAGATACCGAAATGGACAAACTACGTGCCATGGTCGTCGCTAATGGCGATATTATGGTAGCAATGTTTGATATTCTACGGCATTTAGACTCCAAAATCTTGATGCTCTTCAAGCTCAACGAGCTGACAAGATCACTTGATAAATCACTCAAGACTACTCATCCGCCGGTATGTTACCACGGCGTACCAGACCTTGTGCTGATCTCACTCGATTTAGTTTCGAATATTTGTGATCGTTGCCCAGTATTGTAATCGAGCAGTGTATGTCCCTTCTGCTTTCCCCTCTTTTTTCCATCTACAACTGAAATCACGTGCTCGTAATAGATGGGAGGATGACAAGACGCGGATAGCCTATGAGGAGAGCACATGGAGGAGGAGATATTTTAGACGGTGGCTAGTCTACCAGTTCCGTCGACTTGGATTTGGCTTTGCCGCTAGCTGGATGGATTTCCAAGGCCGTTGGGTCCTCTTGAAAGCATGGTTCTCGAGCCTCCTTCATCTTCGAAGTTCGTTAGGATGAGAAACAGATAGATCACTTCCTAGAGTGTATTCTACGAATTTATTCATTGATTTAATGACTCTTGAAAGAGAATTACCAAACTGAGTTGATGCCACCGTAAATCAGTAGGCGGCATATACTTGTACAAACCCAAAACATAGGAATTGGAACTCTGAGAGTCGGCTAGGGCGTTTAATCGGTATCGAGATGATAAATATGGCGCAGTTCTGGAGACGGTCAGCTGGGCTCTTCCAGCTTAGCCTCCACCACAATCGCAGAATGAGCAGCGGTACGCCAGTTCTTCGCAAGCAGAGGCAACCACTCATATTATAGCAGGAAAGTACATTGTAGTATTCAAGGATCACGTTTCGGAGGAAGAAATCAACAAGGTGAAGGAGGATCTCGGGATTAATGGTGACGCAATTGCCCTCAATGAAGTCTTGAGTAGTCTACTAACGCTTTCTTACAGGTGGAAAGGTGACCCAGGAGTACGGAAGCGTCCTCAAGGGTTTCGCGGCTGAGATCCCGAGCTCGTACGCCACACTGCTGGAACAGAACATCCGTGACGATGGGCCGATCAAATACATAGGTAAGCTCCTGAAATTCAAGGGGTATGGCTCATCTAACAACGAGTGAAGAGCCAGATAGCGTGGTCACGATTCAGTAATAAGTCGCAGGCATATAGGCTACAGGAATATATACAACCCCGTGCAAATGTATACTAGATGTTTGAGGCGGGGATTGTGATCAAATGACATTACCAACACGAGAAGAAAGCTTTGGCTTCCACCGTCTCGACTCTCTAAATCCAAGATGTCTGCGTCAGAACATCACCTGAGAGCAACTGACGATACTCACCTCCGCGATGACGAGTTTCTTTCCGTCATCTTCATCTCTCATTGGAGTGCGTAGCACATCCATGCTACGTCTCGACCTCTCGCCATGGCTCGCCCAACGTATGTGGCCTGGACGACCTCCATCCTCTGACATTCGCAGGGACGGTCTCCCAACATTTCCTAGCCCGCTAAGCCGTGGCTTCGAGGCCGTAGCAGATGGCCCAGCTTCGAGGTCGCCACTCGCCGTTCCATTAGGCTGCACGGGACCAGAGGTAGATCCGTCGGGCGCTTCTTCTGGTATCAAGGCGGCCCGCTCGCCAGCTTCGTCCTCAAAGAGAATATCCGGGGGTCCCAGATTTGTCAAGCTTTCCTCAATCTTGTCGAGACGCTCCATGTGTTCCAAAACCGACACACCTGTGGCGGAAGGATTCACACGTCCCACTTTACTGGAGAATGGTACCGGCCGAGTCCCGCTAGAGGTATTGAATCCTCCAGGAGGGAAATCCATTCGTGGCGAACTGACACTACGTATTCTGCGAGTTCGAGTGGGGGAACCTCGAGAGAACAAATTGAACGTTTTGGGAGCGGCACCAGCCGACATTGGTCCTAGAAGAGCTTCCGCTGGGAACGATTCACCAACTTCCAATTGGTCATCCCAGATGAGCACCTTTGCTCTCCTGGTTAGTTCCAACGGGCCTAAACCATCGGGTCAGCGTGATGAAGCGAGCCTACAAAGGCAACATACCTTCATCTGGGTGCTTGAGAGATTGCAGAACATTCCAAGCTTGACCCTTGATTATGGCCATTTGTCGTGCAAACATCTTTGGATGGAAGTCCGGGTCTATGGCAAAAAGTTTCTTAAGCTGATAGGTCGTCTCTTCCCACCAGGCCTTTGATGATAGCAATGGGAGGAAATGACGTCGAGTTTGTTCAGAAAATGGCCTATATCATGCTCAGTCAGTAGCTTGCAGCTAATTGAGACCGAACGAACCGCCCAATAAGAGACACTGGTAAGAAGAGCCAACCGTATGTGTACGATCTCCACCCTTTCGGATGTTCATGAGGGAAAGAGAGCGAGTTATCGATTGCAGCTATGTGCATATGGGGTCTAGAGTAGACCTGTTCGCTCGTTGCAGAAGAAGGCTGAGCCTCGACAGCAGGTACCAACAAAGGAGCTGGCTTCGTGCTGGTGCCAGAATCGGCGGTAGAATCTTGGTTAACTATAGAATTGTACATTGGCGTGTTTGCTCGCGTCGGTGCTTGAGATACAATGGGTCGGTCGTGACTTTGAGTGCAATATTTGATCATCTACAGTCGCATGAGATTTTAACTCCACAGCGTCGTGGATCTTACATAGTTATCGGCTCCTCGATCCGTATTACGAATGATATAATCTGAGAAGAAAATGATATTGAGTGAACTGGGCAAGTCAAGCACAAGCTAACTCACCAAGAATAACTAACTTTTCTAGTTCTAAGCGGAAATCTTGTTGCAGAGCCAGGGACCAGTAGAAGTCGGTGGAGTCAGGCTGGCCATATAATGTGCGTAACTGGTCATCATCCAAATCGCTCTCCTCCTCTTCTTCTCCTGTGCGACCACATAGGAGATTCAGCGCACCCAAAATTCTTTTGGTGGTGATACCGGACCGATGGGTTTCGTCATCAAAGGTTTCCGAGATGGGGCGACCTGGCCATGGGTTTGTCCGAAGAAAAATTGATGCGTCTGTATATCCATGCAAGAAGGTCTGGAATGAACCAATTTTCTCTGGCAGAGGTTTGCCATTCTTTGCGGCGACACGATCAATCCAGTCGTAGAAGAAACTTGGACTCGAGAGGGAAACCAACTCTGTGCGTGGTACTATATTAAGCTCTAGCCGAGTGTCCATTAGGGACGCAGCTGCCTCTGAAATATAACTGTCGAATTGCGTGAGGTCATCCCCTCGTTCATACCTAGAATACCATACCTAAGGTTGGGAATTAGGCAAGCTCGTCCAAAAGGAAGAATCCATCTGAACTGTCGATGAAGCCATTTTGTGGTTTTGGGGTTTAGCCGTCCGTACGGCTCCTCGTCCTTTGGCTAAACAGCAGTGTGAGACTGACAGTGGCGAGAATGCCAAAACGCTGACCTTGAAAACACTAGGTGAGACATGAGCAATTGTTCATTTATTCTAGAGCCATTTGCGGACGTACCCAACGGTCTTGATTTTGTCACCATCTTTCGAACGTGCAAAGTAGCTACCGGAAGAGCCTTTTGCGATCATTTTTGGTTGTATACCATCGAGTATAGACTCTTTCACCCCGTTCACCATCCTGACCATAGTCAGCAACGAAAGTCACAACGACACGTTCGCATATCCATACTTGTCAAATGTCTCCTTCGTCATTGGCTCTTCATGGTCCAATGTTTTGAGCTAAACTTGAATTTGAGCAAAAGGGTGAGCTTTGGCCTAGGAAGCACTTTACCGGAGCAGCAGGGTAAGCGCTCCTAGAGAACGAAGGTTCGAAGACAGAGAAACCAATCTCCTGTCTATAAATATCGACTCCTTTGCGATTCTTGACGCGTTCCAGCCATGCCTTAAACTTGTCTTGAATGTCACGTAGGTCAATCTTCGGCAGCTCTGGCCTGGACAGTCGTCGCTGACGAGAAAATGTGGTAGAACTCGTAGACGCACGAGAGTGCGAAACAGGTAGCGCGTCGTCGTCCTGCGCGAGGCGCTGGTAGCCGGCTGGCATTCTGTTGGTGTTGTTGGTCGGCGATGGTGGAGAAAGAGCTTGGAGCTTTCCAAATCCAACAATGGCGCTGACGCTGTATCGCTCGATCCTTCGTGAAGCTGGATATTTGCCTCATCCATACTTACAGTGCGCGTCATAAAGCTTTGCGATATATGTTTCCCCTCTCAAGCGCGCGTCCAGGTCATTTGTGAAGGCGCGAACGAAAGACTACTTCAGAGCACATAGACATGCCCAAGAGCCATCAAAATATTTGAAAAAGGCTCAATTGGTATGTTTTGTCATATAAACTATACGTGTTATTGACGTGCCATCCTAGGATCTTCGAAAGTTGCAGCGTATCAACTCTGGGGCGCAGAAGCCCTTTATGCGACTCTTATGGTACGCATTCGGAAGGACAGGAAGATTTAGACGGGAGCTTATGGAGGTACGCTACTCCCCTCGTTGTTTGACACTTATCTCAAAATATGGTTAGCCACACTTCGCAGAGTCCTACCCGGATTTCCCCAAACGTGAACCCATAATCCCTGGGGTTGAGGGTTCACGGTCACCGTCTTATCCACCGACTCTACTTGCCCTCGTTTCTAATCCAATTTCCAAGACCACAGGCAAGGCGTACTCAGCGGCGGAAGTTCTCAATCCGAAGACAATGCCAGCAAGAGCAGACCCAACTTCTGAGGAAGCTCGACTCATTGGACCGCTGAGCCTAAGGAGAATGAAGAACATTCATCGTCGGTTTTTTGTCGAACAGACTGGTCGAATTCTGCCACCGCTTGAAGTCCATACTCCAATATCCATCAACGATCAGCTCAAGAATGGGACATATGTACCAAGAACTCGACTGGAAGCACTGAAGCCCATGGAGATGCTGCAAACCCTTGCCTCTCCTAATCCCATGTACTCACCGCCGTCTCGTTCAACGGAAGAAGATCGAATACCAATCTCACTAACCCCACGGAGGTCATCGAAATTGAGATTAGGGGGACGCAGCAGTCGATGGTTACGCCGCCGATATCGAGAGTTACTCGCTTCTATTCCTGCAGTAAATGTTTGGAACCCAAGTGAATCATCTGAGCCAGAAAACGTGCACCCCTCTGGAGAGACCAAGGGAAGCAAACGTACGAACAAGAGCGCCATCGTGTCCATTCCGAATCCAGAACAACCAACTACAAAAGCGCGGGTCACTTGGTCCTCTGATATGGTGCTCAGTCCAGATAAGGCTGGCTCTCTCCGAACCATGACTTCAAAGGAGCTAAAATGGATCCGAGACGCCGAGGAATCAACGCAGAACATCGCGAAGAAGTCACCAAAATAGTACTATGGTACATGAACGATCGACAGGAGAACTAGAAGGACAGCGACATCACCAGAGCCTGAACCAAATTGGAATACAGGAGACTATCAAATCAATATTCCATCGACACCAGTCATTCACCAAGATAGCGCATCTGGTGCCACAACACAGCGTCTCACATGCCGTCACATTAACGAGAGCTTGGAGTACTGAGCTATCACAACCTTTCTGGTCCATATTATCTGGGAACATCATCCAGTTCTCCCTACATTGAGGACAGAGTGCACTGGTATCGAACTCGAGAGCCTCGATCGAGTCGGGCAGTATTGAAGGAGGGATAGGTGTTCCCGCAGCCATAGATGGCCATATCTGTGACAATACACTTCTTCCAGTCTGCAGTCGATCAAGGTCTAAAGGATGAAGCATGTTTAGATCACAAGTTTGCGGCGGAATTGGGCCGCATGACAACAAGTAGAAAGCGGCTGGAAGAACTAGAGGGACGTCATATCTTCTGGAGAGCATTATGGTTTCTGCGGCATGGATAGTTGCGGCTTGAAGCGCAACTGGAGATCTGTAGTATAAGGGAAAAATCTGATATGGATACATGTGCTCGAGGGCCCTTTGAGAACGCTCCTGTAATGTGGTAATTTCATATTTATTACTGAGAGAAAGGTGTGCTTTGAGGGTCGAGAAAGGTATGACCACACTGTCGGTATCGTAGTTCGGTCTGTGCGTGAGTTAGGCGACATTATCTCAAAGAGTTTAGTATGACGACCTACAGTCCGGTATACATCCATTTCAGTAGCTCAATCCAGTCCCCAGCGCTATCTTGCAGTTCGACATATGGCACGCCTTCGACCTGTTCAGCCGCTGCAGGAGTTCCAAGTTGTAGCATATCCGAGAATACACTACTATTTTCCGCCAAGACACTCTTGTGGACCCTAAAAATGAGAGACTCGACTCCCAGGACGATATCGCCAGTCTCCAGCCAGAAATCCAGGCTGGGTTGCAACCGAGTCTGAGTAGCCGGGAGGGAGTTGAAATTCATTGTCTCATGACCCACGAGTACACTTCTCATTGCTTGGGAGAATGCGGTGGGGGTAATGGAGTCTATGGCCTCAACGAGTTCGGCGGTTCCAAGGGTTGGAGAGCGCGTTGGAGGAGGACACAGGGTGATGGGACGTTCATTTACTCTTCTATTTTTAATTGGACGAGTCATTTCCTCGTTTCTTTCGCATTTCTCGTCAAAGACACGCTCAACCGGCGATGAGCTTCGTTTTCTTTTGAGATGCGGAGCGTTGATTTGTGGTAAAGGTGAAGAGACTTGAAGAGTCACCATTTTCTTTGCATTCTATTGAAACTGTCTTCGCTCCGAATTGTGGCAAAGCGGTTCTGCAGAAGTGGTCGGAGTTCAAAGGGAGACCGTCGACTTCAATTCACTTCCTACCGACAAACGCTCTGTGATTTGTGTATCGTCAAATTTATAGAGGAAAAAAGTGAAATATTAAAACAAGATGCATATCAAATTGAGAACCAAGCTCTCCCTTTCCGCATCTCGAGGTTGAGCTATGCCGGTCAGGCGGTTGGTCGAACAAAGTTGGACACCAGCCATGAACACACATAGGACCAGGCAGGTTGAACTATTCGGACCAAGACGTTGATACTTTCGGCCCAGAGGAGCTATTGCAGCTACTCGTCCAGTCCTCCACTTCTTCCAGCCGAACTTTGGATTTCAACTTTGGGTCAGAAGGGTCATCATCCGTTCTCCACGGTTGCCAGCCGAGCTTTTGGTGAGGATAATCTCGTACATGCGGAGTTAGGGAGAGATATCTATCACCTTTTATGGGCCCATTTGCTCATTGGAGCGATCGTTCGAGGGAGAGTACTGGAATTAGCCTTCTTAGAAGGCCCGTTCGTTCGCTTGGTCGCTGGGAAATTGTGATAAAAGCTAGTTATGAATTGGAAAAAGAATTATGAAAGGTACGGCCTATTGACATTCGCGTCTTTATCTCCTGAGGCTATGAAGCATTTGTCCAGACTCTCAGATTTTCGTAATGCCACAGATATATGCAAGCAAATCACATATTGGACCGAGTTTCCCCTCTTCCGAAGGCTGACCCTTGGGCTCAAGTGTGGCGTATAGGCTGTACAAGACCTGTCCCAGCATCTACAGTTACCGGGTATCCAACGGGTTCTTGTTTGATCATTTACTGGGTTTTATCCTATGCTTGCAAACCTGTGAATGCATAGCAGGATTGCCTGCTGGCGAAGATTTAATGTCTGCACCAATATGGCTCAGGGGTCAGCTGGGCTCGTGACTGGTTAAACAACTTGAACTCCAACCATGAATTCACAGCGCAAAGGGCGATTCTTCGGACCAAGAGATCGATATCCACCATCCAGAAGAGCTGCGCTAGCTCCTCATCCTCCTACTCCACTCCTGCCGGTCGAGCTTTGGATTACAATATTTTCGTACTTGCGAAGTCAGAGAGATCTCTATCATCTCTTGTGGGTCTCCAAGTTATTTAAAGCGATAATCGAGCCTCGGCTTTACAGGACAATTGCAATCAATCTCCCAAGATATTTTGCTTGGGACACTGCATGTACAACGAACGACTATGCCCTCTATAGGACGCTAAAGACTACTTCTGTGGGTAGTCTTATCGTCGTTTTGCGTGTAGGGCTGGATCGTCATCTCGGTTGTCCCTTATGCAATTATGTGTCCGGACGAAAGAGCAGGTCCACTTATCAGACCAATGTCGAGCAATGTCGATGTGTAGCGATGGACGAAGAGCTAGGGAAAGCACTCGTCGGCCTTCCTAAACTTCAGTTGCTTTCATTTGGGTGTTCCCTCACTCACCCAATCTACCAGGAAGCCAGTCTCCACAGCTGGTTGGCAAACCTCACGACAGAGACACTCTACGAACTGGAGATTGGGTGTAGCACCTACAAATGGACACTGGATGACTACAAATTTCTCTCTGCACCATGCATGAAGAACCTCAAGGCACTCAAGTTAGACTCAACTAACCGTCGTATCCCAAACGGCAGCAAACAATTCGCGCTCGTATTGAAGAAGACCGATAGTATATCCCAGGACATGAACACGCTCTCCTATTTCAACTCTGCAACGCACGATTGGATTCTATCCCATCGACAGATCAAGAACCTTGTGTGCGTTCCCGAGGAACATTGGGTATACTCGACGGTGGAACATATGTCGGGCCTAGCTGCGGCTGTGGCCAAGAGTAAAACCATTCGCCTCGAGATGCTCTACATCCCTGAACCCGAGAAGTGGATACCCACTCAGAATCGCTCTCCGTACCGCAACTTGACATCTCTTGGGAGCATCAATCTCGACAAGTGGGCCTTGGTAAGTACATGTTTGCATTGCGAGCAAGAGAAGCTGGCCCATTCACGTATCGTCGTCGTTTAGAATCAAGATATTGTACGAACTATGCGACCATTGTCGTTCCTCACCCGCCTCCAATTGATAGAGTTTGTATTTCCGGAGTCGATACCGGTTTGGTGGAGCGACGAGCTATTCGATCGATTGGAGTCGAATCACCCGTCTCTTTCAAAGGTTTATCTCGCGGTGAAGGAGATCCACATTCGCACTCGCATCGGAACGAAAGCAGCCATGTACGAAAAGATTGGAATGGGGCAATGGCTTAGGAGGCCTGCTCGTTCGCTTAGTCGTTGGGAGATCGTGACAGGGACAAGTTATGAACTAGGAGAATAATTAGAGAAGTATAAGGTATTGGCGAATCCTAACTTCAACTCCTGGAGAGTATAGTGACCTATGTATTCCTCAATGTTTCTAAACTACAGCAGTACTTGGTGTTCCTCTCTGACTCGCGCTTCTTGTGCACTGGCTACGCGCTCCTCAATCTGCAATCCACCGAGTTGTTTGCCTTCGTAACTCGCGCGCCATTACGCCATATTCTTATGGTGCTCTTGATGCGTAGAGATCGGTCTGAAAGAAGAAAAATGAAGTAGATGATTTCTATATTAGCAATTGGTATCTGTTTCCTTGACGTTGTTCGAAATGTAGGATCTCTTGACTCTAGGTCGATAGCCACAGACAGCAAAGGTGGGACCCTGTTAGTCCATCAGTCACTTTTTCTTATCTTTTCTTTTCTGATAGTCGACTAGTTATGATCATCGGTGTCAGTCACGATGATAGTGCCAACGGTCGCACCAGCGGCGGCGCCAGCAGCGGGAGCCGCATACGCTTGTTGCGGTTGGAAAGCGCCCTCTGCTGTCGGTCTTCCACCGGGCGGCGCACTTGTACCCGGCTGTCCATACCCATACGCCGCACGCTGTCTCATACCCGCAGTCTGTTTCGGTGCCGTCATTCCCATCTCTTTGCCCTCCCCAAATACATCTTGACTCTGGTCGAGAATGACCTGATTCCTATCGACGAGTTGGAAGCTGCCGCGAGGGATCAAGGGCTCTCTGTCAGGATACAATTCCGGATGTGCCGCCCTTTCTTTTTTGGCCTTGACTTCATCCCATGGTATCTGCGTGTATTCCTTCGGATCTGGTGGTGCACTCGGATCACCGGCTGGTCCGAAGACCTTGGTCTCTTTGAGAGCAACCTTTAAGGCGCAGATCCATTTATTGCGGCGTTGTACTGGTATGGGAAGTCAGCCTGGAATTCATTGAATCGGATATGAGAGGGGAGTAAACCTTTCAATGCCCCCTGCTGCCAATTACTCTTGTATTTAATGTCCGCTTTGACCGCGAGTTTCGACTGGTCCGAAAAGCCTGCAACCTTGTTAGTTCAGAGGATAAAATCTCCAATCAAAGTCATGTACTGTCGACTACAACATCAAAGACTGGTAGAAAATCGCGCCTTTCAGACTTGACGAACGCCAACATCCGACCACGAAGAGCTTCCAATTGCTCGAATGTTGTATCCCAAGCGAGCTCTGCCGTAAACCATGAGAATTCATGCGAAATATAGCAACAAGACACCGACCAAAGGCGAAAGGCTCAGACATTTGTTGACTTCGACGATGGTTGTAGATGAACTGAGAATAGATATTGAGTAAGACGAAAGAGTGCCGTATGCTACTGACCTTTTGATTGAGTACGTTGTTAGGGGCCTGGACTTGGCACCCCCGAATGTCCACAAAAATGGTGCTCAGGAGTCGGATTTCTTTAACGGTGTAGGTAGTACCGTCAATATCCACACGATCACCGACATCGTACACTGTAAGTTTGTGAGAATGACTATCATCAGTCAAGGAAAAACTACTTGCTATGCTGGAAAATATCGTTAGAACGGTCTAATCAGAATCACGATTTCCACAACATACCTTGACGAATAAGAAGATAATAGATGCCAAAATCTCTTGCATAGAAGCACCAATGAGCCAGCTGAGGGCAAGGATGAATGCAGCAGCACCGCCCAACAAGGTGGACACGGCGGCGTCCAAAGTGACCGCGAAGACCACACCGGCGGCACCAACATACACTATAAAAGGCATCAGACGACTTCAAAGACCTGCTATAAGTTTCCATACGAGTCATGAGAATGTTGTCTAAACGTCCAACAGCAGAATCGATATCACGCATCGAACTCGCGAGCGCCAATCGTTCCCTGTGCAAGTCCATGCAAGCCAGCTCCATCTCCTCCCTAGTCGCGTCGCCATTCCCATCTCGATCAAAGAAGGAGAAAGCATCCATAGCAGCTTCGGGAGAAGTGAAATATTCCTCAATGTCTTTGACCACCATGACATCTGAGCCTTCCCTCCTAAACGAGTAGAACAAACGACGGGCCAGTAAGCGAGTTTTATTCGGGGAGCCGAGGGCCTGAGCCACAATTGCTTGCGGAGAATTAGGCTGCAATACACTGCTCCCCAAGATTTCCGTCGCGACATTTCCGAATGCTTGTGTGGTACTTTTGGCTACCCCTCTGACACCCTTTAGCACGTTCTTCAGCAATCGATTGGGGTCAATTTTGCCGGCAGGCGCTGGTCCGTCATGAAGGGTATCGTTTCTACCCGGTTGATCGGCAGAGTTGGTATATAAAATGACCAAAGTCCTAGTATTCTGGCGCTGGACTTCAAGTCTCTCGGCGTACTAGCAAGGGATGAGCACAGGGCATATAAGCGACCAATGTTGCGCGCAGACTGACCGAACGTTCGTGAAAGGATGCAGCAATCGCTTGGATGAATATTTTCTCGCCAAGAAGGATAGCGGAGCAAATAAGGATGCCTGAGGGACGTTAGTGACGCTCCGTTGATATGAACGAGAGTAGTCATACCCAAAAGAATCCTAAAGCAGACATTTAAGGCTTTCTTCGAGCTATCAAAGTTCTCGTTTGGTCCTGGTTGTGTTTGACGGCTTATAATGAGTGGCTGAAATGATATAAAGGACGCTAAAGCCCATAAGAAGATAGCGAAATATCTGGAGGACGCTCCTGTAAGCTATTTTGAACTCGAGTACAAGAAAACTTACCGATGGATAGCAGCGAGCCAGGATAAGTACTTGCGAAGGCCATGTGCCACAGCACCAAGTGTATGGGTGAGTACCTTGGGGAACCAATAGCTGAACGCCAGAGCGGCCCAATATCCTATCAATTGATGGATCAGAAATGTTGTAGGACGTGAGGTGCTAATAGGATCGCCGAACCTGCCCACCAGACAGAGAACCAGATGGACCACCAAATTAGGGGTGTGTGCCAAATATTGCCTCCGCCTTGATGTTTAAAGGCGGTGAGACCAAGGATACCCTAGCAAAAGAATCGTGTTTGAGCCTTTAGTCAACTGATTTTCTTGGCTGGTCTTGGTCTTACCGGGATCCAGAGACATCCCAGAATAGGAAGAATAAAAATTGCCCAGCGGGTGATGACAGAGGCACCGATCAAGTAATAGTAGAATCGGCTGACCTATATTGTTGAGAGAACATGGGTTAGCGTTCTGAGAGATTTGGGACGAATGGGATGCGCTCTGCCAACACGAGGCGGGCCTTGAGAACTCGTCGAAATCGACGTCCGGAGGAACAGAGGACAGAGTGTGATAGCCACGATGTAAAATTCGAGCAGTAGGCTTTCCAATATCTACCGAATTGTTTCACCGACCTTGTTGTCTGGGACGTCACCCTTGGCCACTCTGTAGGCCTCTGGGGCGCTTCTATGAGGGGAATAATTCGTAGCTTCATGTAGAAAGCTAGAACGATCGGTACGAGCAGTATTTGGAGTCAAGTTAGTATCTGGCAGTTTGCTATAACTACCACCGCCGCGTTCGATGTCGAGATGTGAAGGTCTTTGACCACCATTAGGTCGCTCCGTCATGGGGATCGAAGCCATGGGGTCTGGTTGAGACGATGAACGTGCAAGAGGTCGTTGGTCGGAGTCAACTTGTGCAAGTGGGTGGTATGACATCCAACCGAAGCACCTCCTTCTGTTGCCTTTTGTAGAAGAAAGCTGAGGCTCGGATAAATAATCCCATCCACGTCAGTCGGTCTAGGTCTGAGAATAGTGCTCCACTCGGCGCCGTTGCATGCTGCAGCCTCGCAACGAAGACCTCTTTGGGGGAATTAGATGGAGCTCGACGTTTCAGTAACCTCGTCGTTCTCAGCATTCGGAACAACGGGTCATCCGGTCTACGGCTCCCAAGGTAGAAATCATCGACACCTGCATAATTATTGCACAAAATTTCGGCAACGTTCCCCGGCGAATGGCTAGTCCATCGAAAGCTCGCTACTGACCACGAATATTAAGCTTGCACCTCTTCCAAACTCGTCATAGCCGTCTAATCATCTGGCGACATATCTCAGACACCTAGCATAAACATCTGACTCTCAATGGTTGGTATAACCGTTTCCAAATTTCTCCTAATTATTCCATCTTACCCTCCCGTTAGCCACCCAAGAGGCAACAAAATCCATCAGGGCTCGGAAAAGCTCTCATCAACCGGAAAGTTAAAGATGCGCAACACAGAAGAGAGACAGGGAATGTAAATCGTACTCGCGAGGATGCCACAGCTCCCATATTCATGCTGAAAATCCTAGTATACCACCGATCTCGATACTACAACCCGGCTCCAATCTGTGACCCAAGAACGTGACCTTGATGAGTTTCTAAACACTGCGCAACTGGCTGGAACGGATTTCACAGCTGGTATGTAGGCTCATATGCACATCACTCGGTTTGTCAGCCTGATCACTTGGGTAAACGCTAGAAAAACAAAATGTCAGGATCATACAAGCGCCAACAACCGGCGTTTCTTCCGCTCACAATCCATTTCTCTTGTCCGCCCAAGATGAGAAGAAGCTCGTTGAGAGACATGGCGAAAACAAGGAGCGGCTTCGCGTCCCACGTCGGTGAGAACAAGAGATAAACCTTGGCATATATATATATCTCATCTATTCCAAAAGGCCACCTTGGACCAAAGGTACCACAGCCGTTCAGCTGGACCGACAAGAACGAGACGCGTTCTTAGAGTGGCGAAGGGGACTAGCCGAACTCTCAGAAAAGGAAGGCCTCCTCCTTACACCCTTTGAGAGAAACATCGAAGTATGGCGTCAATTGTGGCGAGTATTGGAGCGGTCACACCTAGTCGTCCAAATCGTCGATGCCCGAAATCCTCTGAAATTCCGATGCGAAGATCTCGAGCATTACGTGAAGGACATTGAGGGATCCGAGGGAGAGAAGGGAACGGGAAAGGGCAAAAGGAGGACGCTCTTACTCGTCAACAAGGCCGATTTACTCACAAAATCCCAACGCACGGTGTGGGCAGACTATTTTGATACGAACAACATACATTTCGCTTTCTATTCGGCTGTTAATGCTGCTGCATTACAGGAGAGGTCCTTGCAAATCAATGAGACTGTGGAGAGAGCCGACGGCTCTGATACTCCCGATGGACACTCTGGGGACGAATCCTCTGAGCCAGAGAGCAGCGAACCACCTACAGATTCAGAGCTAGATCCCAAGCCAACAAGCGAGTCAAAGGACGATACGGATGAAAGGATAAGGGTCCTCAGTGTCCAAGAACTGGAAGAACTCTTCGTCAAAATGGCCCCTCCACTTTCAGGTAAGCTCTCCCTTTCCTTCCCCTTTCTCTTTGAGGTATGACCCGTGATTCACTAAACAGCAATTAGACTTCGCAGACCCCGAAGGAAAGGCTCCCAGTAAACTCACGGTTGGTCTGGTGGGCTACCCAAATGTAGGGAAATCGTCGACAATCAATTCGCTTCTTGGAGCCAAGAAAGTGTCAGTATCGTCAACGCCAGGAAAGACGAAACACTTCCAAACCATCCACCTCTCCCCAGATCTTTTGCTGTGTGATTGTCCTGGTCTCGTCTTTCCTCAATTCGCCACAACAAAGGCAGAGCTCGTCTGCGACGGTGTCTTGCCGATTGATCAGATGAGAGAGTATCGTGGCCCTGTGGGATTGGTAACACAAAGAATTTCCCGTCCCGTTCTGGAAGCAACATATGGATTGACACTGCGAAGGAGAGGAGAAGAAGAGGGCGGGGATGGGAGTGACGAGGTTCTCGCTGAGGACCTGCTAGTGGCGTATGCAAGTAAGTCGCCGTGTCATAATCCTATGGCTGCGTAACTAATTCTTGTTCAGTTGCACGGGGATATGCACGAGCTGGACAGGGTAATCCTGACGAATCAAGGGCGGCAAGATATGTTTTGAAGGATTATGTCAACGCCAAACTACTATATTGTCATCCACCTCCGGGTATAGATGGAAGGGAATTCAATAAAGAGACTTCGGCCATCCAGTTACGGAGGATGCTGGGGAAAAAGAAAGCACCCATCACAAGGGTTGGGAAGGATGCCGATACCGCACCAGACGTATTACACATCTCAGACAAGAACGATTTGGCAGAGATGGAGGAACCAGCACCCATACAATCCAGCAGATCAAGAGCACTTGATCGTGACTTCTTCGACTCTCAGGCGATCGGGGCGAGACCGTACGTGAAGGGAGGGAGTAGAGATGGGCTCAGTATTGCGAGAGTCAGGCTTTATCCTCATCAAAACTCGATTGCGGATGATGGGACAGCGTTGAGCGCCAAAGCGGCTAAGGTGGCTTCCATCCTGGAGACATCAGGTCTGGGTCCGGGACCTGGAAAGAAACATTACAAGATGAAACGAGGCAAACAAAGAAGTGGAAAAGGATACGACTAGATAGATTG
>WSTO01000022.1:21191-51173 GCA_019627685.1 Serendipita sp. 399 | reverse complement strand
AGAAGAGGGATGCATGTTCATACATGAAAGACACTGATATCATTTACATCGTTGTGCGATGAAGATGCAGGCAAGACGGCTACTAAAACCGTGATCAGAACTGAATCATCTCAATCACTTCCCAGCTCTCGACCGGTCCTTCCGTCTTTACAACCCACAATTCGTCCGGCAAGTTACTGTTCACGCCGCCGATTGACAACCCTGCATCTGTCTCGTTATCTAATACACCCCTGGCGCGAATGGCCGAGGCTATTCTCTCCCGATCTTCCGGACTGATATCGCCATAATAAAGTGAGATGTGGGGGAGAAAGGGTCTATCTGGAGAGTCGATTCCAAGCTCCTGTGAGAGTGCGTTCACGATGTCTTTCTGAAACTCGACCAGGGCTGCTGTTGGCTGCAAGAGAAGAGCGACAGATACGAAGTAGGATGTCCCGACGAAGAGAGATTTGAAAGTGAGTCGCAAGTTCTCAAATCGGGTCAGGACCGGCATCAGCGAGCTTTGGAGCGGTGGGATCGCGCTTGGACAGGGAATAGTAACCACTGTCATATGTGGCTCGAACTTTGGAGCCTTCTCTGCGTCGGCGACCTCATTGATGATTGTCTGGATTTGGGACTTGAGCGGTTGGGAAGGAATGAGCCAGAGTGACAAGCCTGGAACAAGATTATTATAATCATCGTAAAGATCAACAAACATCAGAGGTTCGTGTTGAGCCCAACGCCCTAAGTTGAGGTTGCTTACCCATGGATCGGACTCCAAGGTGGTACTTGGCTGAGTCTGTCGAAAGTTCATATCGTCCTTTATATCTCCCCACCACAATATGATGGCCAGCGGCGCCCATGATCAAAAGTGTGCGTTCGAGTCATGCTATACAGTCGATTTCCTTCCTATTTCCTGCACCTTGTGCTCGGGGACCTTCTGCACGGCACACGCATTCCCGGATGTCCATCAATGTTCCTCGACCGCCAGTACAGGAGGAACTGAACCATCCTCGTCAAGTAATAAGCGACAAAAATGCACATTTCCAGATTGCTCGAATCCAACGTCTCTATTCGAAGATGCCGATGAAGGTGCCAAATCCGGATCCAGATGTCCCGATTGCGATGGGTTATTCTGCATAAGGTAAGGTGCTTGAACCAAAGTTCTAACCTCAATCTGACCATTTAGCTAGTCACAGACACGCATCTACCCACAATTGTCCAAAGGCAGCTCCTGCAGAAGTGAAGATATCCAAAAGCAAGCAACTTGCAGCTCAAGCGATTGCCCAAGTCAAAGCATCGTCTTCTTCCGCACAGAAAAGCACATCTGCTCCTCAAAACTCGGCCAAATCTGCAAAACTTAGGCAAATAGAACTAATGAAGATGCGTCGTAAAGCAGAGCCTGCCAACCCTAGAGATGGTACGGATTTACCCATGGAGGAGAGGATCTACGTCAAGGTCATTTTTGAGTCCAAGGAGAAGATTTTATGGGTCAAAAACGTGAGTCATGGTTCTGTCTCCTCCCGAGACCACATTAGCTAACAATCATCGAGGACATAATCTGTGGAAAAGCATTGGACCTATTCGCCGCCAAACTAGGCGTTCATATCTCACCTGTTCGTTGCTCCTGCGCTGTGCCATTTCGTGGACTTAATATTACGCTTGCAGCTGCAGATACTATCTCACGATGGCAATGTCTTGAAAACTGACGAGACCCTAGCAACGCAGATCGAAAACCCATCAGACCTAACGATCGAAAGAAAGTCCTCCTGAACATGTGTTTCTGCAATTTCATATCGCTACGCGTCTACAAACCACTCCAGGTGAATCCTTTGTCCAAGTTCAGAGTAGTAGAAATTGGAAGATTTCGGCTCGAGGTTCCAACCAGGATCGTATACTCTCCGCTGTCCGCTGTCCACTGCGCCAAAGGCTCGTGCCAATACGACACTGCATATTTATTCAACAAGATTGTCGCTACCTTTGATTCCCCTGGTTTGATGTCTTTGACTTTGGCGAATCCACGAAGCTGCCTCTTAGGATGTTGAACCAAGGGATTGGTCGGATATGCCACGTAGACTTGTACAACTTCAGATCCAGTCAATGAACCCATGTTTTTAACGGTTGCTGTGACGCTGGCTGTGAATGTTGATTCTGTCCCCGATTGAGTGGAAACATGCAGGTCTTTCAGCTCAAAGCTCGTGTATGAGAGACCCCAGCTTCAGAGGTCTGTTAGCCATGTCTATTATGTAACCGGATAGTTCTTACCCAAAGGGGAATAATGGCAAGATATTTCGAGCGTCAAAATGCTTGTACCCGACAAAGACTTCCTCTCTGTAGTGAACAACACCATACTCTCCTCCCCAGTTGAGATGAGCAGCGATGTCCTCCTCTCTCGCTGGGAGCGTGATGGGGAGCTTCCCAGATGGATTGACAGTGCCGTAGACCACATCCGCAATAGCGTTTCCCACCTCGTTACCCAAGTACCAGCACTGAAGAACACTGGCCACTGAATCAATCCAAGGCATAGAGACCGCGGACCCCTGCAAAGCTGATAAGACAAATATGTTACCCCAACAACAGAAGGGCTCACCGCTTGAATGACAACGACTGTGGAGGGATTAGCCTTAGCCACGGCCTGAATCAATTCGTCCTGATCGCAAGGCAAAGCAAGACTTGGGCGGTCGAAGCCTTCGCTTTCCCAGTCTGAATTGAGGCCAACAACGACGATTGCAACGTCCGCGTCTTGGGCGACCTTTACGGCTTCGGCGATGGACTCTTGTCTGGAGACCTTAGGGCACCCTCCCAGTCGCTAGACGTGAAGCTTTAGCGCTAATCTGTCAGTTTATCCAATAGATAAACGTACAACACCCCTCATCAGTGCAGGTTGAGAACGATTTGCTTCTTGTGCAGAGGGTGGACGAGTATTTGTGTACTGCACAACGACCTCGACCGTTTCGCCTGCCTTCAGGTCTGCTACTCCCGTCTCTTCTGTGCTCCCTTGTCTAGGGATTTAGTAAGATATGAGGTGGCGCCTTGTCAACTCGTATATCCAGAAAGATTCTCACCCATACTAGGAAGTGATCAGATGAAGGTTTTGAGAAAGAAAAGGTCAATGACTCACAAACCATTCTCCAGGTCGCTGCCTCGTCCAATTGTCGATCAGGAGCTCCCCCTTTAGGAACATCTTGGCTCTCCCCGCAACAGTGAGTCCAAACTCGAAAGGCCCAGTGCTCTCTGGTGTAAAAAAGCCGGTGCACTTGAGGCTCCATTCCTCAGTCAGGCCCTTGGGCAGAAAATCGTTCAATTTGACACGAGTATCATGCAATGTAGTCGTTTCGACAAGAATAGTCGGGTTACCCTTCGAGTCGTGTGCAAAGAATTCGATGAGCCACCCAGGCTCTCCCGATGCTGTCTTGAAGCTATTCTCCAATGTTGGGAGATACCTATGAGCTATACGCAGAAGGTGAGATAAGGAAGGTACTTATTCAGACGGAATTCGACGAACCATAACTTCCCAGCGCATAGCATAGTTCCACGTTCTCCGGGGCATTTGCGACTAGACCGTCCCACGGAGTGATCGTATATGTTGGCTTCAGAGCTGCGGACCCTCCTCCTGAAATCGCACTGATCTTCGCATTTGGGCCAATAATTGCCACCTTTGTTTTCTTGCTTGTCTTCGTCTGCACTGGGAGTACATGATCGGTATTCTTCAACAGAACGATACCGTCGGCGGCAACCTTTCTGCAAAATCGCTTCATATCATCCGGAGTATCTCGCGATTGCTCTTCGTTGTCGGAATATACCGATTCGGGTGCAAGACGGGCGAGCTTTTGTACTGTCGAAAGAACATTGATTGCCCGGAGCGTTAGCGTTTCATCTGTAAGCTTCCTGCAGCTAAGTAGATGATTAATCAACGCGGGTGCACGCCAACGGGCGGGACCTGGCATTTCAAGATCTAAACCGGCATTGATCGGTTGGTCGGTGCCATAAGTGCCGTACCTGCAGAATGTCAGGCATAAAAATGGGCGATAGGAAAGTGTGTCACCAATCACTCATGATGAGGCCATCAAATTTCCATTCTCGACGCAGAATATCCCCCAATAGTCTGGGATGTTCAGAGCAATGTATGCCGTTTAGCCGGTTATATCTAGCGTACAATCCGATCAGAAGTAGTTTTCAAAGGCATTCGACGTGCTCACGAGGTCATATAGGCCATCGGTTTTGCGTCTCTCTGAGCAATCATAAAGGGATACAAATATACCTCGCGTAGGGCCCGTTCTGAGATCACAGAGTCTTGTGAAGTCCTATCTTTTTCTTGTTCATTCGCAACGAAATGCTTGATTGTCGCTCCGACGCCATTGTCCTGTAGTCCTCGAATGTAAGCGGCGGCCAAGATGCCGCTCAACGTGGGATCCTCTGAGAATGATTCAAAGGCACGTCCTCCAAGTGGAGAGCGTTGAATATTGCAGGTAGGGGCGAGTAGAAGGGTGACAGTTTTGAGCTTTGCTTCCTCAGCTATGAATTTGCCCAAGAGCGTAACTTGCTCGGGGTCGAAGGAAGCAGCCAAGGCCGTCGCACAAGGTAGACACTACATCAAGAATGGTCACCATTACAAGTACAGGAAAATGGACGGGATCGATGGAAGAATTTGATTACCTGTGCTGGCGTACTTTTGAAATGGGAGCTGCCTCGAACTCCATTGGGGCCATCTGACATGCGAATGCTTGGAATATTCAGCCTAGGGACCTTGTTGGTGTCCCACCATGAAGGAGCACCCAGCAAAGAGATCTTCTCATCCGTCGACAATCGTTGTGCGAGTTGGGCGACGTCTGCTTGGAGAAAGGATCGATCCATGGTTGACGTACGTGACTAAGGACAAACGGGGATTAAGCATGTGCCATCTCGTCGCCTTTTGTGGGGAGAGGCCAGGCAAAACCTCGGAATGGGGTCTGTGGCCTTTCTCCCATTGGATTCGAGGCTTGAACGTTGAACCTCGCCGAGCTATTGCAAGAACTAGCCAATCATAATGGAGGATATTGACGATACTCTCACAAATCTTACCAAACCACTTACTTCTGCAACCATCACGGTCCGAGTCGTTAAATCATTCGAGTACCGAGTGGCCAAGGCGCTGGTCCTGCACGATCTCGATTTGACCAAAACAACGGTTAGGGGTTTGAAGGAAATGGTAATAGAACGTGAGTAACAGAAGTAGATCTATCTTTCTGCGCATTTAGTTCACATTCTATAGACATTAAAACGCAGGGAGGATGGAAGCCATATAGGACAGTAGAACTTGGTAGGCTCACCAAAACACTAATATTATTCTGTACTAACCGAGAAGATACCTTTAAACTTTATACGAAGGCCCATGGTGCCAAAGTTCTGCCAATTGTTCGAAGTGGCAGACGAGTCACTGACCATTATACAATCTCATAGACCACAAATCTCATAATCAACCTGGAGAATGACGAATGGATACTTGATAACGATGATACACTACTCGCAGAAGCGGGCATAGGCAAGTCCCCTTTCCGCTCGTCTCCTCTTCAACATACTTACTACTTTCCAGAAAATGAAACGGAAGTGAGCTTCTTCAACCGTTCTAGTTATGATGCTTTCAAAGCGTCTCCAGAGGTAGCATTTGGCATTGGATCATAGTCATAATCGTCTAATGGTTCTTTTAGGTCAAATGGGATTGAAATACTATATAAATCTTCAATAATAAAGCGAATATTTGGGTATATTTGAGATCATGTGCCATCGAGTCAGTAACTCGACCAACCAATAGTTCTCTGCTTGATCAGAACCATGTCCGAGATAAAAGATAAAGGCATATTGCGGCAGTTAGATGCATTAACATCGAAGTTAAGAAGACGGTACGGCTCCATTGCTGCGATAGAAAGCAGCTATTTGTTCATGTACTTTGCAGCCAATTAGTCGGCGCACGGGAATCAGCATTAGAAACAACACTTCTCATGAAGTATATTGTTACACATGCAAAATTCAATACAATCCATGATTTGATAGCCATCATCAAGGCCGCTGGAAGACGTTTGGTCGAAGCTCAACCGAAAGGCGAGTGGCATGGTTCATAGGCGACGTATCCCAACTAAGTATACAAATAGAACATACTGTTGGTAACATAGTTCGCAGGATACTACGACTTATTCGAGAGGAATGGGCCGCAAGTGTCAAGAAGCCAACTGAGGATGACGATCAAGGGAAAGACGATGAGGGCGAAACACACACTGGACAAAGTACACCAACTCTCCTCTCTCCAACAGCTGGAGTGGAGGCACGCGTTCTTCTTACTGGCGCAGAACTAAGTTTCAAAGCGACCACTGCAGATTCACAATACTCGTTATCAAACTTTGTGCTCCACGGGAGACCTCACAGAGAAGCATTCGATTTTGCCTCAGTTTATGCTACTCAGGCGAGCCAGTCGACCAAACCGACAAAGAGTGCCCAGTCTATTCGACCGGCGCTGATATCCGCAATCGAGGAGGTCATGGACGAACTAGAGACGGTGCTAGACAACGTCTCCGGTACTGCAAAAGATCACATTCACTCAGAGTGAGTGATATCTTGTGTCAATATCCCGTTCACTTTCTGATCACTTGGGGAAACCGGAAGTGAAATCGTCCTCACTCTTGGAATGTCTCGTACAATCGAGGCTTTTCTTAAGAAAGCGGCTCTCGATCGAAAGTTTACCACACTGGTGGCTGAAGCTGCTCCTTCGTATGTGGCACCTCCTGCCATCGACGAGGAGAGTGTATGCTTATATCTTCTGACAGTCTCAGCGGTCACCAACTTGCGCGGTCTCTTGCCTCAGCTGGAATCAACACGATTCTTATTCCCGACTCTGCCGTCTACGCAGTGATGTCGCGAGTGAACAAAGTCATCCTTGGAGCACACGCAATCCTCGCCAACGGTGGCGTTTACGCGGCGGCAGGTTCGATTCTCGCCGCACATGCCGCTCAAACACATCAAACACCCGTTGTCTTCTGTGCCGGCCAGTTTAAACTCTCTCCGTTGTGGAACGTTTACCACACGTATGGGTCGCTCGATTTCGCCAACCCCTCCCATGTGTTGGGCTTTCAAGAAGGCCAGCTGATGGACCAGGTGGATGTTCTTAACCCAGCGTATGATTACGTTCCGCCTGAACTAATCAACGTATTCATTACCAACGAGTAAGTTCCTCAATTTCCAAGCGATGGAAAGATGCATGACTAAAACACGAACAGTGGAGACATTCCCCCGGCCTCGATGAATAGGTGTGTACCCAATCCAATCGCGATCGATCCCATGCTGATTAGAATTCAGGCTTGTGAAGGAAACCTATGACGATGAGGACTATCAACTGTAATCGGGGGCTATCACAGACTCGAGAGTCTTCCGTTGAAAAAAAGGTGGCCATACGATCTATTTTTTGTTCCCGGAACCCAGAAGGGAGAAAAATGCCTCTTGTGGGAGATCAACCTTGCCGATCCGTTTGAGCCTGGCTTTACCCTCCTTTTGTTTGTTGAGATGCTTCAACTGAGAACCCTTTCAATCTCCGTATATTTACGACCTTTGGTGCCACTTACCTTACGCTCGAAATGACCTGTCAGTCTCGTTTTCAGCACGCTTCGCTCAATAAGAAGACCCGCAGCGCGGCGTACCTCCATATAAACCAGCCGTCACATCCTTCCTCATCGCTGAAATGGTCTCTCGAGCAACAACTTTTCCTTTTACCATGGCTTGAATGGGCACCTCAAAGACCTGCTTCGGGATAACCTCCTCTGCATCATCATCAGTTTACAGAGATCAATCGGATGGTGCTTCACTCACTCAGCTTTTGAGTCCATTTACGACCCACAACCTCGTGGACGGATTGGCTAGGTTGGTTTGTGAGTACACAACCCCTTCTGTATATCGCTAACTTACTGTACAATCATAGCCAGTGCATCGACGGGCACATGGTTTAATAAGAAGGTCATCTACTCCGTTGTTAATAGGGGATTATTGTGAGGTTTCATGCCCAACCTTGTGAAGAGAGCTACGCTGGTATCCATCTTCCTCGTAGCTAAGACTAGTCAGACTTGCAAAATAGACGAGAAATGAACTCATACTCAAAGCTGGCGAAACCCGAGCTTCTTCCCTTCAACTTCTCAAAGAAGTCTGTAACAATCTCGCCAAGCGGTAATCTGCATTCCAGCAAGACACGGGCAGACGCCGTTGTTGAATCGAGATAGCGAATGTCTGCAAAATCCTCTCCCCGATGCTCAGAGCAAAGCTCCATCATTGCTCCCACGTATTCTTGAGGCACGATGATCGTGCCCTTAACATAGGGCTCCTGGATTTCTCGCACTTTGGGGTCTCCGTGGTCCGGGAATTCAGTTGGATTTCTGATCATGTACTCGGTACCGTCCCGATAGACAACTACATTTTTTCTAGTAAGAAGGAACTGAATAGCTAAGTGAACACGAAATACCTTTATATGGGACAGTAGGCGCCGTGATGAGGACGTTGGCATCGTACTCGTCCTCCAGACGCTGTCTGAATACATCCATATGAAGGGTACCCAGGAAGCCCAATCGACATCCCTGGCCAAGGGCCGTGGACGATTCTCGTTGAATCGTCACACTCCTATCTATGCACCGATTCAGGGAGGTTATGACGGAAATTAAGAAGCATCGCACCAGTCAATGTCAACTGCGGGAATTTTCAGTGATGCAGGTTGACGGTTGGCAACAGAAGAAACGGGCGTCTTACACGTTTTATGGACTCCTCCAGCCTCGGAAATTCACTGGTATCAAATGGGAAGACTCCAGCGAAAACCATAGGCTTATTAGGTTGAAAGCCAATCAGTGGCTCCACAGGCTTGCCAACAAGATGAAAAGTGTCCCCAATGTGAGCTACAGAATGTCAACATCTGTATACAAGTAATTTCGTCCCTGACCTTCTGTAGGGTCCTTCATATTGCAGACTACGCGAAGCTCAGTCCCGCCGCGAGTCAGAGAATCGAAGCCTACACACCAATGTAACCCACTTGCCCTGCGCGTAAGGAGCCAGTCGGTGTTTCGCCGGGATGCATTACCCCAATATCGAGAATTTCGTACTTCTTCGATGTATGCACCGACACGATTCTATCCCCTGATGCTCGTGGTTATGTTTTGTTCCACCACAGATACTTCGGGGTATCACCTTTCTTGAGAACACCGCTTTCAACGCTTAATAGCATTATTACACCGCGATAATGATCGAAGCTGATGGACGGATGAACTTGTCACTGTGGATTAAGATTGCAGCCGAAGTTGGAGACGTACAAGGAGTCAAATAGTAACGCGCGAAGTGGCGCTGAGGTCCTTCCTGGAGGCGGCGGAATACGGTGAACTATCTCTTGAAGCACATTTTCCACACCAAACCCGGTCTTTGCTGAGACGTGGAGAATATCGGAGGGGTCGATCCTAAATGTAGCTTCCAGTTGATTCGCTACACGGTCAACATCCGCAGCGGGGAGGTCGATCTATAGAGACACATAGGTAAATGTATCACGAAACGTGTAGCACATACCTTGTTGAGTATGGGTATTATTTTCAGGCCCTTCTCCTTTGCAGTATGATATACGGAAATTGTTTGAGCCTGGATGCCCTCTATGGTCGTTCATATTACGGTGGAGGCGTACGAACTGGATCAAACGTACGGGTAGAATCTATAAGTAGCAACGCCCCCTGGCAGGCCGCTTGTGATCTAGTGACTGGAAGAATTCATTTGTACTGATGGCTGCATCGGTGGTAATGAGCTTTACTTACCCTCCCTGGTTCATTGTCGCTTGCTCAGCCAACCATCACTACTCTTACGAAAGCGAAGGAGATCTCACCAAGTGAAATCAACGTGCCCTGTCCAGGTTTAGCGACAAGGCATAATTCAACGATTTTTTTTCGTACCAGGGGTGTCAATCAAATTCAACAAAAAAGTATGAGTTGATGAACCCTGCTGTCCGGAGAGATCCACGGTATATTTCAGTGTTGCGGTCTGGGCCTTGACTTTGTATCCAAAACGGTTCGGCGTTGTTATGACTTACAGCGCCAAAGAATCGGGAGGCTTACCGGTTATACCTCGCTCCTAAAGTGTAATCAAGCATCAGATCTATAGAATTTCATGAATAAGAAATGTCACCTTTTCAACCTTCAATGTGTCGAGAACTTGCTTTGATCCGCTGTTCTTCGGGATGGTGTTTGTAATCTTGAGAATTCCCTCAAGGTTAGAGCTCAGGGATCAGCAGCACAGCATATAAGCACCTCCAACATTCCTGCGAAATGAATTCAACGGGGTATCCACGGGGAATTGTAATAGCACTCAAACGGTCCGCGAGGGTCGACTTTCCATGATCTTTCGGGAATGGGCATCAGTTAAATTTTTGGTGACTTGGGCCACGATATACCGATATGTGCGATTATAGAGAAGTTTCTACATGCGTTCGGGTTAATAGCAGTGCAGAAACGCCGGGAGGACGGTACCTGACTGCCTCGCTTGGATAATCTTCCATATTCCAAGTAGTAGTCGAGTATGCTCGGAAACACAGAGTCCTTAGTCTTCCACGGGAGGAAAAACTCCTTGCATAGACGATGAAAAGGGGTTGAGCACGGCTCAACATTGGAAGTTGGCGAGAAAAATAAATTCAGTGAAACTTTGGATGTTGGTTCCCCGGTCTCCGGTCTACGTGATAAAGAGATCAAGAAAATTCTCGATTGATATAGGAAAATTAAAGTTCGGGGCCAAATGGAACGGTGGAGAAGGAAATCTTCTGTGATAGACGTCGGAGTAGAGGAAGACTTCGAATCAACTATGGTGAACAACTTGGCCCCCATCCGTCCCTAGAGCTTTGGCCAAAGTCTGATCCTTACATCCAAATGTCTTTGGCTGAAGAAGTAGAAGCTCGAAAAGCACGCTTACAGGCTCTTCGAGCCAGGAAGGCCGCGGCGAATGGGTGAGTTCGCGTGCATACCCTTGCGGTTACACGCGGATCAAGCGTACTAATCGTTCACTTCCTCTGGGGTTTCTCCGACAACAGGGAGTCAAAAAACGCAATCGAGGTTCTTTCCAAAAGAAACTTTGACCCCGAGACCAGGACCCTACGTAAAGCGGATGCTCGTACAAATGAGGATACGATCGAGAAAAACGTCGATGGATTAGTAGAGAGTATTCTAGATGCGGACAAGCAACGGCAGGAAGCGGAACTGGTACGTATGAGAACTTTACAGGCGTCCCTAATCTCAGCCTCCTCGCGTAGGACTTGATGAACATTGCCCCAAAACGTGCGAACTGGGATTTGAAGCGAGATCTGAACAAAAAATTAGCATCCCTAGAGAAGGCGAACAAGGAGGCCGTTTACACGCTCGTCCGTGCGTATCCAATCCCTGAAACGTCATTAGAAGGGTCCAACTGACGGCCTTATTTGCAGGTGCAAGACTAAAATCAGAGTCAAACGATGCCTCTAAAGATCTAGCAAGTGCTATTGATGCAAGAGCAGCCGCCGAAGAGTCAGCCTCCGACGACGAATAAACTATAAATATATATATACACAAGGGGGATCCAAGGAATGATGTCCGATGCCAAAATCGCAAAATGAACCAACGTTGAAAAGCAGGAGTGTCCTTGCACACCGCTGTTTTCTTTTGAGTGATGGGATTCGATACCATCTATATGTCTATGGGATACCACGAGAATTCAGCATATTGATAACACGAGAGTCTTCGGAATTCCGACTGCGCCGGGCAGCGTCAGTGTCGACAGAGAGCGATGCTACAGGTGGGAGTCTGGGAACCGAGCCGTTGTGGTCGGGACGTGGGGAGCCGACATGAGATGTCGGAGAGCCAGGATATATGGAGTTTCCTGGGTATGAAGTCTGGTGGTAGTACGTGTTGAGGTGGGGGCCGTCAGGACCATCGTAGTAAGAGGCCGATCCACGGCGAGCACCGGACCATTGAGCTAATGGAGAATGCCCTACAGACGACGGGGAGGATGTGGGAGAAGGAGAAGAGTCGCCACCACCAGCGCCATTCTGAAGCTGTCTCGGGCGGGCTGGCTCGGCGGCATTGGCAAGATTTCTGCCAGATGTTCTCGACTTTCCACTACGGTAGATACCCTGTGGAATTACGATGTTCCATAAGGCAGGTTCCGATTCCAGTGTCGGGAGATTTGCGAGATCGCCATAGGTAAAGTATGCCGTCAAATGTAACTTCTTGCGAATGGATGTTCCCGGTTGTGTCACGTAGGCCGAATAAGCCTGTTTGACAAGGCCGGTACCATAGCCGTGACCATCTCCAAATGGCGAGTTAACCGCGTTGCTGTATGCCTGAGGCACCGAACAGGTGGCAGAGTGAGATCCGTGACTGGAAGAGGACCGCATGGGAGTCAATGAACTAAGAGAAGGGGAAGAAGATTCTCTAAATGGACGTCAGTAGTGCCATGTGTATTACAACTGGGAGTACCGACCCGACGCTATGTCCTCTGCTCTTCGACGTAGGCGTGGCACGGTCCTCTTGAACTTTTTCTTCGTAGAATAGGAATGGCTCTCTCATCCTGCTCTGGCTCCACATACACCCATCTGTCCACCTTTTGATGCCAGCATCATCCTCGCTCTCTTCCCAAACGAATACTGAGCCAGAGCGAACGTACATACTCCGTTCGACGTCATTCAGCCTTCTGGATACGGGTTTTAGTATTCCTAGACGAACGGCCTCCTATTTAGCGTTCCAATGTGATAAGTTAGCCACCCAAGGATCGGTGCATTCGCCAGCTAACGTACGAGGATAATCAAGGCGTCCCGCACGTCTCTCACGTGAAGACGGTGATGAGTCGGACGCTGGTGCATCTGATAGGGAGGAAATGGCAAGGTGTGCGCTGCGAAGGTGATGGCGGCGACGTTATATGTCGGGAGAGTCTCCATGACTAGAGAGAGAAGAAGAGAAATGGAAGATGATCGGCTCCCTGCACGTGGGCAGAGTGGTAGAAAAAGGATGCTCTGCGAGGAAGAAGCTTTAGAGTTGCCCGGATGGGAGGAGACGAGGTCACCGCCGAGTTTCAAGCGAGCACAGGGCGAGACTGTAAACCAGTGTATGCGTTTAATATCTGAGAGGTATTTTGTCCCCTTATCTAGGCTGCGGGGAAACTTTCGCCGCTGGGAGGGCGAGAGAGCGGCGAATCACTCGAGTGCGAGAGAATGCGCTTGATTCCGAGATACTATGTACCCGTCATGGAACAAATCGTTCCGAGGGGCCTGTGAAATGTAAGATTTCCCATTGATCAAGCCGCCCTTAAGCCATAGCCAGGCAAGCAGGGGGAGGTAAAACACCGTGGGCCCAGTCCGGATAAACGCGCGTTAGATACCTGTGGACGCATGCGTTGCGGTTAAAGCACCCGAAACGAAGGCGGTTAAGCTAGGTTAACACTGGAGAGATCTCGGAGGAGTCTGAGAGAGATCCCTAGACGCGGCCTCACCAGGTTCTCAGCTGTGCTGCCACTGAGACTGGGAAGTGGCTTGCGATTTTGCTTCGTTAGCATCATTTCCAGCGTGAAACCCGACATTCAAGCCCTTCAGATCTCGGCTTTTACTTGACCACCGCCACACAGGCCCCGAGTTATTCGAGCTCACAAGCCATGTCGGAGGAAGACTGCAGAGTTTTGCCGTTGACTTACTATTGCTATCAGAGTAAGCGCATTTCGCTTCGTCATTGGCCAACCCTAGTCTCATTCGCCGAAGGAATCAGCAGCAACCTGGACGGTGAAAGCAGCGCATCGTCGAACACGCGGGTCATGAAACTGACAATAATCCCAGGCTCTTCTTCATTGGGGCATCTTCCTTATCGACTCGTAAAACCCATTCTACAAAGTTGTGACCCCGAGGTGCTTCGTCAGTTGGAGCGTGACTATGATGACTGGCAAAAGGTGCGTAAATCTATGCTATTCCTAGTGATTCTCAATCTCATGAAACCTCGAAAGCACGAGTATCTAGATCAAACGGATGGTTCGTATGGATCGGCCCCCCTACGAGGTACCCGGTACTAAACAACGTCTGGACTTTCAGTGGATATCTGGAGAGTCCGGTGTCTGGAGTTACTTGGAGCAGAGGGAATCAGCCTTTACGCCTCATCAGAGAGAGAAGTCCCCAGGAGTTGGCGGCGTGAATACTTTGTATGTCTCTCGTACCTATGCACCCTATGCACGGCAAATGGCATTGACCGTTTTTCATGCCAGACGCTTAGCAGAGAGCGTCAAACTGCCGTTACCCGCGCCAGCGATCGCGTGTCAAAATTTCGGGTAGCGCAGGAAACCGACCAACGAAAGGCTAAACTTGTAGAAGAATTGCCCCCGACAAGGAGACGAGGTTTGAATCCGCGTACGTTAATTATTTCCGTTCATATTATGACACTGTTGTCGTTACCATGCACTGAGACAGATTTCAGTCCTTGCAATAAGCAATCCGACGTTTCGGAAAGTCGTTGCACAAACCCAAAAGATGTCACTTGCTACATCTATGACCTCAAATCATTTCCATGGCATCCAAACTCCGCCACGGCCCTTGAATACGATGCCCATAAGAAATTCCCCAAACCGTGTCAATGCGGCGTCCCTAAGGGGGGCATCAGGTCCTGTTGCATCATCTTCGACGCGCTCACCATCCTCCAGTCTCTTCATTCCCAAGAAGAGACCATGAACCTAACAATCCTCTGTCCCTCTTCGAGATGTCCTGAGTCATTAACCCTTTCGTATATCTTGTGTAAAGCACATTCAGATTGACTAATGTAATACATTGCACACACAATGAGAATGTCAGATCACGAGGAACTAAATAATGATAGGGTCTATGGTAGCCAGATGGAGGAAGTGTTTATGTGGGTGTGAAATACATAGGTTGAGGATGGCGACATGTCCAAACCCAAACTCGAGTGGGAGCAAACCGCGTTCGAACCCGAGGGAGTCAAGGGACGGCCGATTGTAGATCGATGTGAGCGTGTCATCGATCGATTTAGTCTGATATAACAAGGTTCCGGAGACTAGGGCAGATCGATTGGTGAGTGCCGGTTGCACAAATTTCGCCGGGGGAATGTATGCAGTGGCGCTATGGGATCCGTATGCATGCAGGGTTGTCTGGTCGATTGGTAGATGAATATGCTAGAATGACGAGATTGAGGCTATTGCAAGTCGTGACCGAGGATGTTCCGTTTGCCGAAGGGCAATGATCGTGAAGCCTAGAGTGAGAAGTTCGGAGATTTGCGTGTTATCTGAGCGGAGAATCTTTTGCTGTGGTAGGAGGGGGAGTGAGGTGTCTTTCCAGGGATGTCAGAGTACCAGTAACCTTTCCATTATGGACATTGCCGTTCGAGGCATCTTGAGAGAACATTGGAGAAGCATCGATGAAAAATCCGTTAGGTTCCGGTCCCCATATACGTATGGTGCCGTCATCTCCACAGCTTGCGAATGTTGCGTTCTCTCGAGGGCACCAATCCACCGAATTAACACCTGATTCATGTCCTGAGAGAATTTCGAAGAGGGTACTTGTTCGCCGATTCCAGATGTAGACGCGACCATCTGAAGTTTGCGAAGAGTTGTCAGAGTAGTAGGCCTAGATCGGTGAAATCTACGAACCATCTGAGCCACTCAGTATGAAGTGATTGTCCGCACCCCCAAAGCAGCTTCGTACGTAGGAAGTTCCTTTTGGCCTTCCAAGGTAACGTTGAGCAAGACAACCACTCAAGAGATCCCACAGCATGACATCCTGTGGAAGGGGTTGAATATAGAAATCTGCCTTTCAAGGGATAAACTCACCCCTTGAGAATGATTGATAAGGGCGAATCGAGAATCATCCGAGATCTTTACGCTCTGAAGTTCACCCCAAACCGCCTGAGACCTTTGACGTTCCGTCAAGACATGCGATGACAGCGAATAAACCCGAGTCTCACCAAAGCTCTTGTCTGGTCGCAATGTCATAGAGGACAACCCTCCTTTCCATATCTGCAGAGTTGCCATTATTACTTCTTGGCTCAGGACTTGGCTGCACGCCTGCCGACGCTTGTAGAATTGTTGCTTGATTTACAATAGAGGTCCCTGAATCATCTACGTTCGTCATTGGATGAGCAAGCAAGCCTATGGCCAGGAGTTGTTGGCCATTCGGTGTCATAGCCAATCCTGAAATCCGTATGTCCACCAGGGGCCAAAGAAGTATGGCCTCACCGGCAGCATCCTAAGCTTATTGAGCATCGTAAGCTAACATAAATGTATGTATCGTACCCAGTGAACCACTTTGCGGTCCATACCGCCGGTGATGAAGCCATCGCCATTTGGCAACCAACACAGGCCATTCACGAGATGGTGATGTTCTGAGAGTGTCCTGATGCATTTCCCTGACTATACAACGGATATTCAATATCCGACAGTAACGACTTGACGTGGCAAGACATACCTCTACATCCCACAATTTAACTTCATGTTCACCACTGGACAATAGAAGTTTGTCATCAGGAGACCATGATATCGCATTCAAAGGGTACGTGTGTCCACGAAGAACTTTCTCCAGTGTCCAATCTGGATCATTACTGTTGCTCACATGAGCCTAATCGTGCGACGATTAGTATACCAACATACGTGAACAATAGAACATACAAGTTTCCATATTATTACCGTTTGATCTTTACTCGAAGAAGCCAGTCGATCCCCTCGGTGGTTCCATTGAATCTGCCACACTTCGTCGGTATGTCCCTCAAGTATATGAGTTGTGGTGGTTGGGAATTGACTCCGCGAACAGATGTGGTCATGGTATAGGGATGCATCATGCGAGCTCATGTGATATTCACACATTCCTTGCTGATATTCTCGGGCTTGTTCCAGCAAGGTATCTAACCGTCGTGGGGGCACCATCGTAGACGATGGTACGAATTCTATATAGGAGGATGCACTGGATGAGAATTTGGGGTTGCATGGCAAAGTATACTGACGTTGTAGCCGGTCGAGAAGTATTCTTCTTGAATTACCCTTCGCCCCATCCCAAGAGGCTCTTCGTCTCAAGTCATCGGGATTGCTTGACATGATTAAGCTGGGAAAAATCAATACTGAGTCCAGAGTGTCGCGTTTCACTGACCTCGAGAGATAGTTGAGCCGTGCCGGTTCTATATCCAATGGGGCAATTTCTTGTCGTAACGTAAGCAGCGCTTCTGTACTTTGATTGTTTTCCAAGTACTCTAGATATTTTTGCTGATTGATCAAAAAACAAGCCGCCTGCCAATGAAGTATGATTAACAAAGGTGTCAGCATATTCAGCGTCCACGCTCACTCGTAACGAGTCCTCATCTCGAACACCGAGCGCCAGAAGGGCCTTTTGGGCGAGGGCCCAATTCCCGTCTAGTACAGCACTCCGGAACGCCGCCACACGGGATGTCTCGAATGAAAACCCTGATTCTGCCTCTAGCGTGGACGCACTCTCCCTATAAAGAAATGAAAATGAGAGGGGTTTCCCATGTTCAGAAATGATCGTGCGCACAAATAGCCAATATCCTTCAAGGCCTGTAACACCAATCTGACAAATTGCTCTCTATCGGTGGCGGAGCCTGGATATAGCGTTGTTCCAGAAGGATTCACACGGTTTATTGTACTTGTGCGTTTCGTGTTATGTTCTGAGTGGAATTCTACTCGTGGCGAGAGTGAGCCATTGGTCACAGAGCCGTTTGTTGAACCATTCGATAGCCCTTTGGCATGAACGTTCTTCACGGCCACGATTTGATCATCAGCAGAAGTCATTATACGAGTTGGAGAGCTAGAAGAATAGGGCTCGCTACCCATAGTTGGGTTGAGCTCTGAGATAGGGGTCAACGTCAAACAGCTGAGCGACGCAGCACAAACAGGGCACAAGGAAGACCTTACCATTTATCACGTCCTGCATCGATTGGGTAGTAGAAGGTGGCTCTGCACCTTCATCAGTTTGGGTTAGCCTCATTGCTTCAGCGGCTTGCCCGCTGCCAACGGATTGATGTCCAGAAGGGTCTTGGATGTGATTCTCAGAATCAAATGGAGGTATCGAGCCTCGGAAATTGTCTGTTCTTCGCCGCTTATGTGGAGGCTCAGTCGATGCCCGTGGTAGTGGGGTCCAGGTCGGGCCAACTGCAGCGTAGGGTCTGATGCGCGAGCTCTGGGGAATACTGGAGGAAATTCCGGGCAATGTCTGCGATGATTCTGATCCCATAAATCCCTCTTCTAAGCTACCCGACGACCCAGTTCGCAAGCTGAGGGTCCCAATCCCTACGCCAGGAAGCGAGAAACGCAAGGAAGAGCCACCCACAGGGGACTCGGTGCTTTCAAATGATTCTTGAATCGTGTTTAATTGACCTATGTAGAGTCACAGCGGTCAAGGGAAGGAGCAAGGTTTCCTCGTTCCCCGAAGCACCATTGAATGCACTTTGGTTATACGCGAATTCGGTAAATACACGACTATGTAAAGGCAACGACAAAGATCTAAAAAGTTGACCACCACCCCAAGGGGTATCGAGCTATGCCACGCTCAAGATCATCCCCCGCAGGTCCGTGCGGTAAAGAGAGTAGGAGTAGAGTCAATGTTCGGGTCTAAAACCTGGTTGCGTAATGATGCGTATGCTGGGGTGACGAGGACGCTTGCCCTCGACAGTATGGTAAATGAAACGGCACGTAAACACGAAAAAGCTTGTGCCCAAAAGAACTCGATAAGAAGAATAATCCAAGTGATGATAAAGTGAATGCTGGTTTCGATGTGTTGCTACATTTTGAATTAGGACTTATTGGATGCGTGAGCGTCCGCTAGATGATCGTCATCGTCGTAAAATAGTAGAGGCATAATTGAAAGAACTGATGGGTCTCCAGGCGAGCTGGAATGCTTTTGGTGGGTGTAAGAGGTGATAGTTTTGAGGTTGGCTAGTGATCACTAGAAAGCCAGTGAGTGGACTGGGAGAAATCAAGTTAAGGAGACTAACCACAAGCTAGTGGCCGCGGTGGGAAGAACGGCCGCGTCGACGTTCGACTGGCTCATTTTCTGCCCATGAAGCCCAGCTGGGAGGCGATGGGCTTCTACTGAGGGGCGCTCGTTTATGAGGGCGACCTCGGTTAGGACTCGTGACATCCGAGACTGGATTTGAGTCTACTGGAGCATTATAGGGGCCGACATGGGTACGCGGTTGTTGCATTGAGCTTGCCTCCAGCCATCGAGAATGGGACTTGCTCCCATCACTGACGACCATCCCGTGGGATCGTGCAACATCCTTCAGATTGGTCAAAGCCGCGGAATCTCGCCGATCAGCACCAGAAACAGATGCTGTTTCCAGTGGTTTTGTAGACGTGAACGGTTGAATGGCTCTCCGTATCGTATGTACCATTGAATCTGATACATGTCGCATGGTTCCAGTGGTACTCGACAATGGTGGTTGCGTAGCAGTGAGTACTGAATCCGAAACCGTAGCTTGTGGTTGCGCCCAGGAAGGGGAGAGTGCTACTGCTGCCTTTGAGCGTGGCGTTGAGCTAGTCGCACTTTCGCCCGAATCCTTCCTTGACAGCTTTTTGTCCCGTATTGCAGCATCGTGGACCCTCGCGGGACTGAGAGGATACGCGTAGTCGGAACTATATCGTTTGTAGCCGTGACTAATGCTATGCGGGGAATAACCGGCCGAAGACTTTGAAGAGCTGATCTGGGCGATGGCATTGATGGGGCCCGGTTTTCGAACATATTCCAGAGTTTTGGTGACGCCGGGCATCGACTTGCTACCCAGGGGGCCCTCCTGGTTGCGGCCACCAGGAGGGGTCGCAACACCAAAGTCACCATAGCGAGAGCTCCAGAAAGCGTGATCCATGAACTTTTGCTCGTTTTTGAGAGTAGAGTGGGACTGCCTCAGATCCAGTGAATCCCCTCCCGTTTTGAAGTCGCCACCAACGACATCAAGGTCATAGTCCGAGAAGTCCGGCAAGTCGCTCGACTGCACTGAGGGTGACGAAGTACGAGAAGACGTCCTTGAAGTCCAGTTTGGGAATCCGGCATGAGCTCTACTGCGGTCTTTCCTGTGTTTTGCAGCGCCTACCCGAGGCGACGTCCGTGACGGGGAGGACGACGCAGATGAAGGAGCGACGGATGAGTTCGATGTAGACGTAGAACCATCCCCAGAGTCCAGCAAGCGACACTTTTCTGAGCAGTATAGGCTGTAGGAAGCAATTCCACACGAGCCAGGGTCGCAATTGGCGAGTGGTGGCGGAGCAATGACGTGCGTATACGTGCGGTAAAAGCGCGATTTTCGTCCAGTGGTTGATTCGAGGTCGAAGGGTGGGTCAGTGATTGCGACAAAATGCGTGATCGAAGGTGCGAAAAAAAGGAAGTAAAAGGCGGTAAGGTGAACGGGGGGCGCAGCGGAAGTAAGGACATGGAGAAAAGAGTCGAAAGAGAAATTGTAGAAAAGTGTAAAAATATAGTAGCTGCATGATGGTGGATTTTGTGAATCAATGATGACCACGAACCTATTTCCCGGTGCATTTTCACCGCAGGTGAAGCAGACGTTTTCGTCAAACATCCCGCAACGAAGACCAGGTCACCCAGAAGTCTGCAGAGGAGGAGCTCAAGGTGTCGAAAGCGAGATGCTGGCCGAAAAGGGCTCTGAGAGACAAAGGACCGAGTCAGCCATCGAATGAGAGGTATAGAAACCCTGTAAAAGAACCCAATACATACGAAACAAGCCTTTTAAAGCTCGTACAGTCCGCTCAACGTACGGGAAGAGGTAGCACAGGGCCACCAAAGGGAGAGACTGTGGGCGGTTTTTTAGTCTGCAGCGAATAAGGCGAGTAGTCACTAAACGTGTGAAGGAGTTTGGAGATGCTGAAGATGCTAAAATCAAGGGCGTTGAGCAACGTGCTGGTCGATTCGTAGGTCTTTTCTCTCAAACGTTGGCGAAGAGTCGAAGATGCTAGAGCAGGAGGCTGGGTGATTCAAATAAACTCCAGGCCATACAACCACCGGCTCTTTCCACTTGCGACAAAGCTTGACTGAAACATAACTCGCTAGCAAAATAACGCATTTCAGTCGCCAAAAGCGGAGACAGCCCAATGTCAGGTTTTTTCGGATTTATTCTCCTATCAAATGCCCAATCCTTCGTTCTTCCCCCAAACCGAAGAACAAACTGGAAGTTAAATGTACAGATTCCTTTGTCGTTCTTTTTCGATCTCGAACGGTCCACCGGCCGCTGGCTATGGTGAGGGTGCCCTTCCACTGACCTTCCCTATTCTCCAACCTTGTTCTGGTCCGTGGGGCCACAGCGAACGAGTCGATGTGCCATCTGATTTCTCGAATGCGCCACCGGTGACACTGAAGAGACTGGACCCTCAGAGTCAAAGCAGAACTGAGATCAATTGCGATCTTCGACAAAACTTCGTCGGATTCACTCTGCCTTCGCCCCAGGCTCGTTGTCGGCATCAACACCGGGGCCGTTCTGCGAATTGGTCGAGGCCACTTGACGGAACCCCTGAGGACTAGTGACCGCAACTGAGCTAGGAGTATGTGGTGGCGACGGGATTGTGGCAGGTGATGCTCTCCCTCCTTCCATTGATAGCTCTGGAGTGGCCACCCCCGATGAGCCAATATTAAGCCCTATCGTTTGTGTTGAAGGAGTCCCGGGTGTGGAGGAATCGTCCCTCGTACTGGTTGACGCTAGGCTCGCATTGGACGAATTTGCGTTAGTCGAGCCCCCACCTCCAAAGAGGTTGGCAAAGTTCCGTCTTGCGAATGGCGACGGTCGTGCTGCGATGTTGTTCAGATTTGCGCCTTGTCCTCCTATAGTGTTCGAACGAACATTAGACCTTGATTGTAAGTCGATGCTGCCGCGTGGACGAGGCGTGCTATTGCTAGAGATAGCGTTGCTTTGTGAGCCCAAACTGTCCACTGCCCCATTCGGATTCAGGACCGTTTTTCGTGAAATAGGTTTCTCTTGAACGATTGTCTCCAACATGTTGCTTAGAGAACCCACCCCCCTGAGTGTGGAGAGATTCCCATACAGATACCGTGCGTCCGCAAGCATTCTAAAGGTCGCGTGCAACACATAATCGACGTATGCAAGGACACCGGCCAAACAGTCAGGCAGCCGCACACTTCCGTTGGAGACGACTCACAGCTCTTTCGCTTCGGCGCTTGGCAAGGATATGGTTTGATATTCTTCGTCTAACCTTCGTATCATTGTTGCAAAGATTTGTGACATGATTGGCTGTATAAAGATCAGCTTGATGATCCGCATATGAAAGTAAACATCATACCACTGTCGCAGTCGTGCCGAGATATTTGGTCAAAACTTTGTGCAATGTTACTGCTTCACGAATTAGACCCTGCATGTATGAGTTTGGGCCAGGTGGACCTTCCCCTGCAGGTGCATCCCATTGGACCACTCGCAGTGCCTTGCAGTGGAATTCCAAGCGATCGTTCATAATATCAATAAGCTTCGAATGAATCTCTGTCTGATGATTCTGATAGTCTTGCCTCAATTTGTCAAATTCGATCAACAGGACAAATTGCTTGGGGCTAAGGTGCCGCCGAAAGTTTTCTCGAAGATACGGAATGAGTGCAATAATGATAGATAGAGACTGGGACGCAAGGGCTACAAGTGAGTTAGTAAGAAGCCACGTGTGGCTTTGCCAAAGAATCTCACCGAGGTGGCGAGCGGTGATGTTTTTCAACCCTGCTGAGCGCATGGCACCAGCTCCTAGAACGACTTGACACGTTCTCGAGTTGAAAGCCTGTCATTTTGGTCACACGAGCTATAATCTGGCCAAGTGGGTGGCATACCTTCAAGAATTCGACTAGCCGACTCATACACTCCATAGTTAGGCCAGACAGATTGGTCATGACTTTGAGGTAGTCGAGAACCAAACCTAATACCTGCATTGTCGCAGACACAATGTAGTACTGACGATTGTCAATCGTGATAAGCTTCTCGTTGCCCTTTTTCTCCTTTTCTTCTCCTGGTGATGTTGATACGTCTTTTTCCTGATCACCGTGCGCCTCATCGTTCGGTTGGATGGAATTTGTATCCTCGTCATGTCCGTCAGTGGGCTCTGCCGACAACGACCCTTCGGGACCATCCACCTGAGACGATGCCCTCAAGAACACGAGTTCTGGGGCATTGCTCATCGCGCTATCGATGATGATATTGGCGACCCTCTGAGATCGAGGAGAGACTTCAATGATAGCCCACTGCTCATCCTCTACCATTTTCGCACTTCTGGTGAGTTTGTCCGCGTGGAAGCTTTGGAGGAAGCCAGTGGACTACGGCCGTACTTCAGTATCATATCTACATGTAGATCAACTGGCTTACCTGTTTCCCTAAGGTGCCACGTAAACCAACCACCATGCGTTTACAAACCACCTCGCAGTCGATAACAAATGCCCATGCTTCCTCATAGAAGGCATAAAAATCGCGAAGTTTGAGCTTTGTATGTTGGTCCTTCCTAATCGAAATGATTTTGGACACCCGGGAATGGGCCAACTCAGTGGCCGCAAAGATCGCAGAAGAAAGGAGCGAATCGACGGTGGTGATAAGAATCTCCTTTTCCTTTGGTGAAAGATTCACCTGATGGTTCCCATAGCTTTGTAAAGCCGTCAAACCAATAGAGATATGAGGGTGAGCGAACTAACCATTTCTCCTTAAGGATATTCAGAATAATATCGCTCTGTGACTTTGCGGCTGTTAGACAACGGAGAAGAGATGAATATACTGGGCGCATCATTTTCATAAAATCTTCATGCGCCAGAGATACCATTGACGAAACGAGAGGGATGGTGTGATCTTGAAGTTTACTGACGTCCATGTCTAGTACATCCAAGCTTTCTCCATCTCCGGGTTCATCCAGGATGGAATCGACGAGCTGTGAGAATATATCAGACATGTAAGATACAGAATAGATGGTAACGTACGCTTTTGACACTTGATTTGATCTCCTTCATGATCACATCCTGCCATTTTTCCAAACCACTTTTCAATCCAGCTTCACCTGTACGCATCAGGCCGAAGACAAGAGGGGTAAAGTGGTCCACTGATGTCCGGTGGTCGACGTCACTGCCTCCGCCCATCTGCAATACCAGATCCTGTCTGCTAGCTTCGGCAAACTCGTTGGAGAGCGAAGATGCAATCTTGACTGTAAGGTCGCGCAAATCATTCGGTAGGGATTCAAACGCATGGAGCGAATGAAGCGAGACGTCCTGAAGAGCGTTGGGAAGCTGATCAATAGTTGATGGACGGGAAGTTTCTGCCGTCGATTCTTCTGCGTGCACTTCTTCACCGACAGTTGGAAGTCGCACCTCAGCACCCGACAAGGCGACTTGATTGTCGGGAGGTTTCGAGTTTAAGAGGGACTGTACGTTTTCAACAACACTAAGGGCGTCTCTCCATTCTCCAGCACCAGAAAGACCTTGAGCAATGGTATGCATGCTGTGAACGTCTTTAACCAGTTTGACGCCATTCTCTAGTCTTTGCAAATAGGAGACCTTCGTGTCCTCGCGCACAAGCTCGAGCCCTTTCTTTGCCCCCTTTTCATCAATCTGGTTGAGCATGATCTTCAGCTCCGCAATCTTCTTCAGACATCGCTCACTCTCGGACTGAAGATCGTGAAGATTGGTAAGTGCAGAGAAAAATGAAGAGGATCGCGCTTGTATCTCCTGCACCAGATGCCCTTCGACCGTGTCAGCATAGTGAGAGAGTTTCTCTATGAGAGGAACAGAATATGATATGGCTGCAGGATCTTGTTCCAGTTGGGATCCAGAGGATTCTGCCCCTGAGGCCGGTTGCTCAGTAACCAGAGCAAAGATTTCGGGATTCGCGAGATTAAACCCAGGCTCAAAGAATATGGAAGGGACCAAGTCCAGAGATGCCATCGTTCGTCGACCTTTCGCTGTCCGAACAGAGTTCACAGACATTGAGGGCGATAATGGAGAGGTAAGGTGATCTTCGATATCTGTTTGCGCATCGTTATACTGCGCAATGGAGTCCTTACGCTTTCTCGCGGTGTGCTCGAGATTGCGTTGGAAGACTTCCCAATGAGGGGCGACATCTTTAAGGTATGGATCAAAGTCTTTGCGTTTCACTCGAGGTAAATCTGCTGGTACTACAGTCGCCAACGTCGAATGTGCTTTGGGAGGGGCCGCTCGTTTCGTTGGATGGTTAAGGACTGTTGATATGGCTATAAGGAAGAAACTATGAGCTTTAGAATAGCATATTCGAAACGCATCTGGGTCGTTCACATACCGTGAAATCCATGTTTTGCGCTACTCCAATCTGAACCGAGAGCTCCTTGGGAAAGGCTGGCGCTATTCAACGCCTGGATTTCGCCTTTGGCAGCATTTACGTTCCCAATGAAGTCTGTTTTACTTTCAACATCCGAATAGGAGGACACGCTGCCGGGACCTCTCCTGCGTTCCCATGTAAACCGAAACGACTGCTGATTTCCTCTTACGTGTGGAGTATTCCCTGCAACTGATAGTTCTGGGGAACCTGGGCGTGAAGTTGAGGGATTGGAAAGGACTTCCTCCGCCATCGTAAGTGGAAATCGTAATTGTGGTCGTGGTCAACGGTTGAGTGTGGCCTACAATACGACTCTTCGTCAGCTCCCAAATACGCTCATGGGTCAAGATGGGCGAGCTCCAGCCAGGAGCTATTTTCCAACAGCAGCTCTGGATCATGCTGCGGCGGGTATTGGGGCTGGAACTGTTGCTGTCCTCTGTATGCATCCTCTTGATCTCATCAAGGTCAAATTTCAAGTCGCGACAACTCAGCCAAGCTCTAGTCGCGGTATCGGCAACCAAATATACACCACATTGAAGGACATATGGATTCAGAGAGGAATTCAGGGTTTATATAGAGGTGTTGGTGCAAACATGACCGGAAATGCGGCAAGCTGGGGTCTATATTTTTGGTTGTGAGGATTTCATCGGCTGTGCGTTTTCTGCTCCTGAAACCAATCAGTTACACTCATTTCAAGTCCGCACGACAGTCCTCCAGACCGCGGGACAACGGTACACAAACCAGCATGACCGCGACAGACTATTTAGTCGCCTCAGCTGAAGCTAGTCAGTTTAATGCCTCCGCTTAGATATACTCTACAATTTATGCCCCATTGCAGGTGCCGTCACCGCTTTACTCACCAATCCAATCTGGGTCGTGAAAGTACGACTATTCACTACAAATCCTGATTCGCCTAACGCGTATAGAGGATTATTCCGTAAGAAATTCATATCATATAATTGATTTCTGTTTGATACATGCGCATTAGATGGACTGTACCGTCTCTCCAAGACCGAAGGCATTCGAGGGCTCTACCGCGGCACATCACTAGCACTGTTCGGTGTTACCAACGGCTCATTGCAATTCATGACATACGAATTGATGAAGAACTGGGGATTCTCACGCAAACGCGAGCAATTAGCATCCAGAGGGGAAGCACTGTCCGCGGAAAATGACCGACTAGTAAGCCATTCTGCTCTGACAAATGCGCAAGAGATCGATTCACTACGCCTAGTCCAATGCCTACTACACCGTCATCTCCGGCATCTCGAAACTATTTGCCCTTTCTGCAACCTATCCATATCAAGTGGTTCGTGCAAGGATACAGGTAGAATTATATCGACTCTACGAGCCTCAATTTGACGGAGATTGTATAGAATGACGCTACCTCCGCTCTTTATCCAAACATCCGGACATGTGTCCGACTCACCTGGAGTGAGGAGGGCGCCCGTGGGTTCTACCGCGGACTTGGAACTAATATGATAAGGGTTTTACCAGGAACATGCATAACACTAGTAGTATATGAAAATATCGCGTGGCTGCTAAGACGGCAGGCAGCCAGACAAGATCCAGTTCCAGGTTCCTAATCAGATGATGGACAAACTCATATGCACAGGAGACAGAATGAAGAGGGTAATAAAGTTACTAAATTAATCGAGTCAATATTCCTAGACGAGTACACGGTTCGAGTTGATAGAGATCGTTGCATTGTCACCAGTCAATTGTATAGCATTTATCATGGTCCTCGTAATCTGTTGAGTCGCTCTTGCAAAGCGTCTTCCTCTGCCGAGGTGACTCCACCATCGCCTCCACCACTCGTACTGGGTCCCTCATCGCCGCCGAGGGCAACAGCTTGCTTCCTGTTTGCAATTGGTGTGGAAGCTGCATGAAGTGCCGTGGGGGCTTCTCCAAGTTGCTGTGAGACATCGAACCCAATCTCCTCCAAGACTTGTTGGAGAATCTTGTCGCCTTCCTCTTCTTCATCTTCCATATCATCTTCCATGACACCATCAACAGCCTCAGACATCATTTCTTCTTTCATATCCATTGTCGCACTCTCCCTTTCGAACTCGTTCATGATGCGTTGGATTGCCGGCAGATTCAGGCCACGATTCATTGAAGCCATAGCCTGAGCGAGAATTAGCCACAATAACATGTATTCAGGTCGGATCCCTCGTACCCTCGTTGCCCCTCTCATCGCATCGGCCATCTGCTGATTACTACGGAGCGTCTGTATGCGTAGCCCGACCGCCTGTAGTTGTGTACGCATCTGATAGAATTTTTGGACGTATCTCCTTGTCCGAACGAGGTCTTTGGCCATGACTTTACAAGCGTTCTGAAGGATTTGGGTCAGCCATGCACGACTATTTAGATCAAATTCCTGGCTGGTTGAGAGGGTTGTCATAAGATTCTTCTCGTCAAGGAAGTGACGCAGGCCGAAGAACGCCAGAGGAAGAGAGAGATAGGTACCATTTGGCCAGCCTTTGCACTCTTCTTTATATCGGCCACGAGCTTCTTTTCTTGTTGTTCGAGCTTCGTCCTCTCTCTGTCTAATTCTCGCTGCGCCTTCGCCAACGCTCGCTGGTGCTGGCGGAGGCGCTCCGCAGGCGTCACCGTTCGACCAAAGAGGGTTTCCTATGATGTACGAAGTGAACATTGCAGAAAATAAGAGAATATCTCTCGTGAGCTCTCTTTCGGCGCATACAGTGCGAGCTAATGCTTACGAGGATGGTCATGGTCGGGTTGAAGTCGGTGGCGTCAATATCGCCACGTTGGTACCCAAGCAAGATGAGTCGAAGCTCAAAAATAAAACGAAATATAGAAGTCAGAAGAGACAGTTTATTCAGATACAAGCAATGAATTTTGAAACTCGGGTTTGGAAACAGGTTCTTATCGTTGAGGGACCTGTTAGCAGAATTGAGTGCATTTAACATGCAAGAATTGAAATCCTACCTTGCACAAATCGCTTCGTTATGATGTAGAGAAATTGGCGCAAGAGCCCAGACATACCAGCGCCTTCTGCTCGTCCGCCGGGCGATTGAGCAGCGGAGCCGTAAGGGTCACAATTTGCAAAGCATTTTAACGGCTTAAGCAGGGGGCTCGCTTGCCTGCACATCAGTTGTCGTGGTTTCCTCGCCCTGCCCATGAATCTGGTCAACTATTGCGGACGAAGAGTATGGATATAAACCTACATCACCTGCCGCATCGATTGATCTTCCACGTCCACGTCCACGCCCACGAACTCTTCCTCGTGGGCCTCCTCTTCCTCGACTGCCGCGTCCGCGACCTCCCTCTTGGTCCTCACCTTGGAACGGTCAGCTGTGGTATAGCTATATCGGGCGTAACATACCGATTCCGGGCTTTCCTGAATCCCATTCTCGCCTTTGAGCTTGGGCTATCTGCAGAGCTGTGAGTCATGGAGAAGTCTACCAACGAGAGTCTGACCTTCTTATCTGCAATTTTGCGCCTTTCTTCATTGATATTGGCTTGTATCTTTGCTTGTGCCGCCTGTCGCTGTTGTATCTCTGCTTGCTCGGCAGCAAACTTTTCGGCGTCTGCGTCCACTTCTAACCTTTTCTCCTTGATCTTTTCGTTCTGAAGGCGGATCTTTTCCATCTTTTGTGCGAGTTCCTCTTCAGTTAATTTCACCTAGAAACAGCTGAGAACTTCAGAGTAGGCACATGCAGAGTGTACCTACCCTCTCACTTCCACCAGTTTTGACTCGTTCTCTGTTCAGGTAGACAGGTACGCGTTTCGGCTTCGCGCCGGTCTCGTTGTCGATCGGACTGATGGGGCTCGAGACGCCCCATCCGGGATCCTCACCCACTCCCCAATCACCATCAGTGGGTCCATCTCCCCAACCTGATGCCTCTGCGCCATCCTTTGAATTGGAGGCTGCCTCGCCCTCTTTCAGTGCAGGTGTGATGCCCCACGCTGCCTCTTGTTCAGTTCCGGGGAGAGCCCAAGGGTCAGTTCCAGTAGCGCCTTCAGTTTGCTTGGTCTGATTTTTAGGGGGACGTTTGCCTTTTCCTTCTGGCTTTTTGGATTTCGTCGACGTTGTTGCATCATTTAATACAGCAGTATCAACCCCAGTGGTGTTATTGAGGCCTTCTGAAGCGGTTGATTGGGGATTGTCATTTGGGTTTTCTTGTTTCTCGTCACTTGTCGCTTTCGGTGCTCCTCCTCTGGTAGTGCCACGGCCTCTACCTCGCTCTCCTCGAGCTCTTTCTGCATTTCCGCGGCCCCTTTCTCCACCTCTACCTCTTTCTGACCCACCCCTACCCCGTTCAGGTCCTCCTCGCCCACGGCCACCCCCTCTCTCCTTACTGCCACGACCGCGAGTCCCAGGCTCTCCACGGCCTCTAGAGGGTTTACCGCGGCCACCTCTTGTTTTCTCGCTACCGGCTGCATTGCCAGGCTCGGTCGTAGGCTCAGCCCAGAGATCGCCTTCTTCATTCTGAGTCGCAGCAGTTTCGTTCTGATTATTCCCTGTCTGTTCCACTTCCTCATGTTCCTCTTCCATATCTTCCTCTCGACGAACGCGAGGCTGCCTCTTTTTGGTTTCGTCGCCAACATCGAAGTCGGAATCGGCGTCATCATCGGAGGCTCTCTCCGTTGTGTGCTTTTCCAGATTATTATCCATGGCTTTGTAAACAGAAGCTGAGATTGGTCACAGATTTAGCGAAGGTGAAGGTGGGGT
>WSTO01000022.1:2187-16977 GCA_019627685.1 Serendipita sp. 399 | reverse complement strand
TTTGGATAGGTCGGCCCTCAACAGCTCCAAGACAGGAGTCAGATCCAGCCAATCCATCAAGAAAGAGACCCCGCGTTGAGGAGAGTGTCGAGGAAAGGTAAAACGCCAGCTGCATCAATGAAATTTCAGACTGCTAATGAGAGAGTTCAGTTCACATATACCGTCTAATGATCGTCAAGGGTGGTATTACCCTGGCTTAGGTGTCGACGACGATGCCGAAGAGCTACCTCCCGGAATAACAGGAGGCAACTGGGGACGGAAACATATCAAAGGAACACGATTTTTACGACGAGACCATATTTCTGCCTGGGGTCCGACGAGAGCGCAATACGATGTGAGCTAAAAAGGTTTGGGCCAAAGCCGGATGAACCAGCTAACGGTGCTTTCTTGTTCGATGTAGGTCGAAGAACGGGCAAGGAAACGACTACGTCCGATTCTCTCTGAGATCACGGGCAAACCGGTCGAGCAGGATCCTATTCTCCCTCATCTACGCTCACCGTCCCCACCAATGTTAGGACCCTTTACACCAGCTCCCATCCATCATTCGTCGTACACTGCTTCAGTATTTGATCCAAACGTGGGAGCGTCTTTCCGCTCCAATCTCCTTAACAGCTTAGAAAGGAGTGCCTCTGACCTTATTCAGAGCGAAATCGGAGTTCACCGTGCTCTCGGGCGGTTCTGGACCGTGCTCACAGAGACTGCAAATAGGATGGCACAGGAGCATCGCCATACAATTATGCAGGAGCAGGAGGAGAAGCTGTCGCAACAACGGCCAAATATGGACGTCGAACCGACAGATGGTCCTCCACTCGTTAACGGCGAAAAGGAGACACTTCCAACCCTGGTCGCTCCTCCATACCCAGCAGTCCCGAGCAGCAGGCTGCTCGAACTCGACGAATTCACAACTTCAAATGTGGTCATGAACATGTTCACGGTGCCGAAGGATATAACTTTCTACTACCCAAGTAGTCCGACGGATGTTGTCACCGTTCCCTACAATTCCCAGATTGACGTTGTGAAACGGGCCTTGCTCGCGATCAGGGAGTTACAGGAGGATAACAGGGAGTGTATGGAACGCCTTGAAGATATTCGCGAATTATTGGGCAAGGTAAAGGGTCTTAGGGACGCCGTCTGGGCAATCATGCGGTCACGTGCGATTAAGGAGATAGAAAATGACATTGAAGATTAGGATAGTAGTGCTAGCTTTAGGTGTAAATTAGGCGGGGTTAATGATTAGAGCACTTGTACTGGTAGACCCGATGGAAGTAATTTTGGCCTTGATGACTGTGATCACAAGAAGCATGAACGGTAGCTACTGGCGATATCAATATCCATTTCTTCATTGCCATTGGGAACTCACGCATTGGGAGGTAGATAGCAAGGCCATTCCAGGCGGCTGATGTATCCTTCCCACTGTCCTTCAACTGACCGGAAGAGATCCATTACAGCTCGAGCATCCTCTATCTGAAAACACCATATGTTAGTGAACAATGTGTCTGGACGGCTTGATTCACTACAACGCGCACCGGACTGTGAACACCTTCTCCCATTTTCCGACCCATAAGGTGCCACACCATCGTGGGAAGGCCAACGGGTTGGTCCAAGCTATGGAGAGTATTTCTGAAAGGGACATAAAGGGCAACATCTCGAATCTCGCTGTTAGGATGAGCTAAGCCCAAGACATTCAAATCTTTCCAGATGAAATAACTGAGGCGAGTATATCAGTGGTGAGGGGAGAAACTGCGAGTTTAGAAGAAAGAGAATACCCAGTGATTATTTTGTCTTGGATGAGTTCCGCAACACGGATCTGTGCCTCCTTGAACGGTATAGAGTCCGCTGATTTGATCAGCGACCGAGAACTAAATCACCCGACGAGTTTGAACGTACGCCCAACTAAATCCTCATGCGTTATCCCAGTGATGCCAGTTCGATAATCTGTCACCGTGGTCGTTGGCTGGACGAAAGTCTGGAAGACAGTTTCCCCATAGTAGTTGCATACCGCGATCCGGCTATAGAAACACGTTGTTTACCCCGCTTCGTCCTCGCGAGACGGATGGAGCTACGTACGCCAACATCTTCTGCGGTTTAGCAAGCACCAATGGCGGGTAATACGATAGAGGACGTACATTTACTGAGCCCAAGTAAGAGATTCCAACACTCTGGCAACAGAGGCCTAGATAACCCGGTTTGTTTGAGAAATAGATGGTTCATGCGTGCACACTGGCTGTACGGACCGAGATACCTAAGGAAGACGCCACCTTATGTCGGAATGATCTACGTTCCATCATATAGGGTACTCACTTTGACGGAATAGGCATGATTCAGACCTGGGATGCTCGAGACCAGAAGCAAAGGGCTCTAGACCACGGACTGCGACTTTTGATAACTTTAGTCTGGTGCTGCTTGTGTATTTCATAACTTCCATAGTGTCTCGCATCGACATCTGTATCCCACTCGGGCCTGTGCCCCTTGAAATCCTACAACCCTTTCATTTCGTTTGGTAAACCATTGATCGTTAAGACGGCCGTTCGTGCTGGATCGAGACGGACGCAAAGTTCATCATGTGAATTACTACTGGATTTCATCAGGTTGAAGATGGTAGTCAGTTTCTACAAAGCCAGCAGGAAGTGCAATGAAAGCGAGTACCTTTTCCAAAAGTCTCCATGGTTGGGGTTTGGAGGTTGTATAGGAATGAATTCATCGAGGATATCCATATGGTCGAGTATTTCGAGGCGTTTTTAGTCGCATTTTTACATTCGTCGAGTCAAAAGGCTGAAGGAGACGTGTCCAGGAATGATGCCTCGCTTCGACCACTGGGCATGCGCAGTCATATTAGTAAGAAACAATCCGAGCTACCTGAATATAGAAAGAACAAGAGATACGAAACAAAATAACGTGCTTAAAGACTCAACGCGGCAGCTCTTGCTGCATGTACACAATCCGCGATGCCAGCTCCGTTTACCCCTGCCCCAATCACCTGCAATTTTCCGTTCCAAGGCTCTCCTGACAGTACATGCTTCAATTGATTCATCCTTTCGAGATGACCTACAAGCGGTAAAGGAATGCAGTCCCTTTGTTCATGAACTTCAACATGTATCGGGTCTATCCTTGGTCGTCCGAGGTGAACAAAGAGCTCGTCAAGTACACGGTCGACTGATAGATTTGAAGTCGCATGTGAGTAAGGCCCGCCACACATCACTGTCAGTTTCGTGACTGGTTTGGAGCCTGGCGTGTCTTGATCAGAAAGCGCACAAGAATCAAATACTGTCCCTAAAATGCCGCTGCCGGTCTCGTCATATCCATTGAGGGGGCGAGGTTTGAGGTATCCGAAACCGTTCGGGTGCAAGTCCTCTCTTGCGCACCCGAATACGAGATTGATCACGAGAACCGTGGAGGATGGGTTGAAATTCAGGTGAGGCAAAGGCTGAGCTGATTGAACAAGATTTCCAAGAGCGCTAAGCGGAAGTGTAGATATCAAATGAGAGGCATCAACGACCTCTCCATTTGGTAGGTGAACCTGGAGTGGGGTTCAACGACGATACCCTGGACATCTGGAATTAGCTTACCTGGAACTTGTCAGCACTGGGTACTATTCCATGTACCTTGGTGGAGAGACGGATCGAAGATGTGGATAGTCGGCGGGCAATGGCGTCCGGGATGACCGAAAGCCCGTCTCGAAATGAGAACACCGAAACATCAGACATGAAGTTGAGCATATCCCCAGTTTCGAATGTTCCACCGGTCTCTGGCTTCGTTTGTCTCATGATTCCAGCGATGACACTTCCTCTGCCTCGATCTTCTGCCTCCCAAAGGGAAGGAAAGCTGGCTCGCAAGCTCAGCCTTCGCGAGTCCGCAGCATGAATTCCATGGACTACAGCACTTCCGAATATTCTTGCAATCTTCTCCCCAAATCGTCGAGTCAAGAAGGAGTCGACAGATTCGTCATTGTAGACCTTCATTCGGAGCGACATGACCTCCTTCTCGTCCTCAGGGACGTCCACGGGTAAAATTCGGTTCATGGGCCAATATCTCTCCGTTAGAACAGAGGGGACGAGGGTCCAGAAAAAGGGAGACGAAAAAATGTTGAGAGGGGAAGATGGGAGCACTGTTAAGCCGTTGCCGTCCGGTTTCGATAAATGTAAATAGCGCTTGGTGGCCGCTGGAGAAGATTTCGTTGTCAATATTAGCTGAGGTTGAAGCTCCAACAAATTCACCTATCACCGCATTAGTTCGGCCAGCGAGGAGAGACAACGCACATCTTACCAGCTCTAATAGTGCATTAGACACCGATCTTAGTGTCCTAGGACCCGCTTCAAGTACCACCCGCCCATACTCTGATCCTAGGTCGATTGCCTTGGTGTTAATCCATCCCCCAACTCTCTTTTGCTCCTCTATCACCGTGATTTTGGTATTAGGAAAGCGTCTTTGTAAATGAAATGCAGCAGTAAGACCACTGATGCCCGCCCCAAGAACGACAATGTGGGAAGGATTCGACGACGCAGTAGTAGATGCTGCTCGACAGGACATCCGTGGCATATTTCTAGTTACTGGAGATAGAATAGTTGAGCATTGACAATGACGAGCACCATTCTTCTCGCTTACTTTGGTTCGCACATCGTCGAATTCTGGACGCCGAGCCGTGGATGTTGCGCGTCTGATCGAGTACACGAGGAGAAATCGCTATTATCTAATGTTATATCCGTTGAAAATATGCTCAGGTGCTCGTGAAACGCGCACCTTCGACTGCTCGCATCGTTACAGCTCAGGCGTGCTTTCAGCAGTCCAAATTTCACAAAAATACTGCCCAACGCTTGCAGTAAAAGTCGAGTTGTTTGTGAGCTCTTCCAATGAAGACCAGCTGACTGGATGTCGTTGAGGCGGTCCCGCAAGTCCCGGACGCGTTCAAAGTCAGCAAACGGAAACCTAATTTGTCGCCCCTCACCACATCCGCCGTCCACAAAAACCGTCAGTGAGACAGCCAAAATGGTCAGTCTTCATGGAACGAAATAAGAAACGTTGTTCTGACGAGGTTTTGGATTTTATCCTCCTTTATGGGACCTGTTAAATCGATCAAATCAACGTCGTTAGACCCTTGCCGTTGACCTCCTCAACCCCTCCGCCGAGTCTGAAAAAGCAAGGCATAAGCTCAAACGTCTCGTACAATCGCCAAATTCGTATTTCATGGACGTCAAATGCCCTGGTAGGACGACCCACTCCACTCGGGCCAAATCTTGCTGATTACTCAATCATCAATACGCAGGTTGCTTCGCGATAACAACGGTCTTCTCGCATGCACAAACTGTCGTCTTATGCAGCGCATGCTCAACAGTCCTGTGCCAACCGACAGGAGGCAAGGCTCGTCTGACCGAGGGTATGATATCTATTCCTCGCCCAAATGCCCTATACTCAACTCTGACCTATTTCATTTGTTTAGGTTGCTCGTTCCGCAAAAAGGCATAGATTGCTTCCGCCTGTGCTCTGTCCCTTCTTGCCTCGCCCGGTTATAGCTGCATACTGTTTCACTACCATGCTCATGAAATAACATATGCATCCATGTGCATGCATTCCACGTTCTCTCGAGTGCTTGAGAGCCTTTGCTATTATTGGACAACGGGAATCGACCCGTACGATCGCATTACGCCTTCCTGATGAGTACACGAATGCGACGATTTTTGAACCAATATGATATTGTCCTCTTTCCGCATCGGCCACTAATAGCAGACTTGTGTCAGGATGGTGGAGCCGACATTGGAGTATTGATGTTAACCTCCTTGCACCTCTCCGTCTCATCTTCCGTGCTGGGAAATCGCGCTTGAGTATATAAATACGAGAAAAAAAATAAGCACAAAGCCATGAAATCGAACCTGGCGAGAAGTCGACCAGGATATCTACCTCCTCTGACAAGTAGTCTCCCAAAGGATGAAGAAAGGGCCATCCGCAAGCTGAAGCATGTCGCTGCGAGCCTACCATATAAGATAGAATCTGAGGAAGACATGCAACAGCGATTGGACGTGATCTTGGCTCGACTTGTTCAAGCCGTCCAGTCTCGCGACTACGACTATGGCCTACTTCAGTGGGATAGTTTATTTGCAAAGTGAGTCCGAATCAAACTCTTTGAAGTAAATGAGGTTTGATGCTGTTTATCTAGTTGGATGGAACTCAAATATCCGCTTCCACGAAAGAAGCGCGTCGCGCTTGCCAAGCTTTTCTTCCAAAGTTAGTATACTTCAAACAAACTCGAACTCACTATATTCAACCTATCCAGTTTGCATCGTTCCTGGCATGCCCCACGAGACAGTCTCAGCCTGCATGGACACATTCGCTATGCTCACTCGTTCAAAGAAGAAGATCGATATTCAGGACTTAAGATTACCCTGGAAACCGGTATACGAGATCCTATCAAGAGATCTATTCTTTAAGCGCCGCCAGTTCGAATACACGTACGTGCGATTTCTTCCTTACGCACTGTCTCTCACGAAACATAGCCAAACAGCATATAATATGGCTTATGTAGCCGAAAACGCTCGAAAGTTTTTCTCACCTGCTTGTATTGATGAAATGCTCCAAGAATTTATACCACATATAATCGGAAGCAACCTCGACGTAGGCAGCGTTCTTTGACACTCCTTTCGTTGCCTGATGACGACCATCAGCGTATACTCGCGAATCAATACTATCTTGTCACATTTCTACCTCTCTCGCATCCTCAACGCTATCTTCCAACAATGATGCGGCTATGGGGAGCCGTCAATAGCTATGCATATGACGAACGGATGCTCTCGTTTCTATCCAAGCTATCTGAAATGCATGTGGAACCGACTCTCAGTGACCCGAAAATTATCGAACAAATTCCAATGGATTGGGGTGACAAACCACATATACAATGGCCAAAACCAGATCCTTTGGACGACTGGAGAGGCTTATACAAAGACGTCGGCATTTTCACGGAGGATGAATGGAGCTTTATCATGTGCAAGTGTCTTGCATCAATGCGTATGTTCCCGCGTCCTCCTGAGACACTAGCTCACCGTTCCCAGAGATTACATTGGCCGATACGGGATCACTAACCACCGGCCCGTCTACGGATGGACAAGCGGGTTACGAAATAGGACGACTGCCTCGCTGCACCTGGCGCATTGGTGAGCGTGCAGCGCCCAACCGTAATGCAAAGACTCTAACTTTTTTTCAGCATCACTTGCGAAAATAATCGTTTATTCCATGTCTCCTGACAGCATTCCCGCGCCCGCATCAGGGACCGCGACCCCATTTACTTCTACTGTGCCGTCGCCGGCAATGACCCCTCTACTTGGCAGTTCACCAGCGACCGTCTCCGACTATTTCTCGGCCTCGTTGATGCCCAAGAACCGTCTAAAAGAGAAGAAGTATCTCGGTGGCTCGAGGGCTCTCGACTCTCTATCAAAGCTCATCATATCTTGCGAAAGCTTTTTTCATCCCACAAACTCTGGCAACTGGACCAATGATGTGGGTGAATAAATCGAACTTGGAAATTACTTGACACGGCCTGCAGTTGACAGCATTTGTCAAATATGTCGTCTTCGAGTTCAACAAGAGATGGCACGAGGAATTGCAGCCAGATTGCAAAGTCCCAAGGGTAAACATGATATCATTAGTCATGACGAGGGATTTACTCATTCTTCTGTAGTCTCGGCGACTAACCCCATTGATGAGAAGGGAACTAGTACGCTGCCTTAGGACAGTATGTCTTCTGTCAATCTTCTCGTCCGATAGCACCACCACTGGGAACGTTCAAAGTGCCCTCAAGTCCATGATTAGCATGGAACCTGACCTAATTCTACCGTCAATCTTGGAACGAGCTGTCTCGGCACTCGAAACCCTCACAGAGACGCAACGTACACTCGCCATCATCAAAGGCCTCAGCGCTGTGTGTACAGGAATGACATCTCGTAGCATGTATTATCCTGGGGCTAAGCACATTGCTCCTGTTCTGGAGTTACTGATCCCAGGCATTGATTTGGTATCTCGCATTTTTTCTCCATCAGATCATTCCTTGCTGACCAGTGTGCAAAGAACGACCCGACAAAGACTATCTGCACCTCCTCCTTGGTCAAAGATGTCGCCCAGTTCATAAAATTTGGAGATCTGACAGAGTTCAATTTCGAATTATCTGGGGGAAACGGTTTTATCTCTCCTCATATGCCAGCAGGCACACCCTCTCATCAAGTGGGTTCTGCCCCGTTAACCCCTAGCCGGATGAGCGGGACGTCCACTCCAACGAGGATCATATTGCCTGTTATCAATATTGGACATGGATTCACAGGAGACGAAACCCCAAACGATAGCGAACCCAGACTTCCTGATAATGAGGAAGACGCGCTCGTTAAAGAGTCCACTGCAACGTTTTCCAATTTTGTGACTTCCTGGTTCCACCGCGTCATCAAGTTAATGGAAAGTCTTCCAGAAGAAGGCCAACCTGGAACCCGCGCTGGTGGGGAAGAAGAAGGTGAGTTGCTATGCGCCTCCAGCAAGTGGATTCATACTGACCCTAGTCACTAGCTAGTGTTATCGACAACATTGGTGCTACTTCGATGCTCATCTGTCAGCATCTATCAGACCAGCTCTATGATTTGGTGCTGAATCAGCTACATGAGTATGCGACGAGCTATGTTCGTCCTAACGCATTGCGTGCCATACACCAACTGGCCGAATGTCTCGCCAATGCAAACCCGAGGGAAACCTTGGCACGTTTCATGCCGCATTGTATACATCATATCAAGACTGAACTTGGCCACGGAGCTAGCTCGCTGCGGTTAGTGCCATGCGACTGTTGAATACGTCGTTATTGATTCCCTCTCATCAGGACAACGTCCTCTTCAGATGCTATGCCATCTGACGCCACCCTGCACTGGAGTAATTACTGCTGTCGCTCCTCCATACGCTCATACTAAACTGTCTACAGATCTTGCAATTCTACGTGGAGCTGTACATAAGGATGGACGCGAACTTCTTGCTTATAAGCAGGAGCTGAAAGAGACCCTAACGCTATTAGTTGAGAAAACCTACTCCAAGCGAGGCTATCAATGGGGTAGCCGTCTGCTGTATAGCATCCTGCTTGCTTGCACCAATACCTACCCCTTGGAAGACCGTTTCGTCAATCCTGAAGAATGGAATTCAACAGGTATGGAGCTCTTCTCCGATTTCTCGCGGCTGTTGTTGAAATGTTTATTAGGATTTCTCCACTCGCATCACAAGAAATGGGGTAAACTCTACAAGATGGGGGAGACCTCTGTAAGTTAGAGCCTGGATTTTTTCTTCAATCTCGGCTCTGATCTATGTTCTCAGATTTCGTGGCACGTCCCTAACCAAGCTGAAATCGATTTTGCGATGGAGATATTTGATGAGATCGTTTCACCTACACTCGGGAGGCTAGAGGATCTTTTGGCGGAGAATGTCACTCGAGATTCTGCCTGGAGGAACGACTTTTGCCGTCTCCTTTCATACGTACAAGAAGCATTCAGTGGCGTTTCCGGCTTAACGAAAGAGGATGCTACACTGGAGGAAAAGGAGTTTTATTACGCCAATACTGATCTACCGTATGTATCTGCGCTTCCTACGTCGATGCCACTACTAAGCCTTCATAGTGAGAGTTTACCTGAGATGGTCGCATGGAGTCCTCAATTCGAGGTTAACTATCCATTGCGAGACGAGCGGGATCCCAGACGGCAAAAGCTCATGAAGTACCGACGTCGCCTCTGCGATTTTCTCGTGAGGTCGTCCCAAGTCCTTCGTCAGCAAGGAGAGGAGAACACTGTTGACGCCATACACGCGGTCGTATGTTCATTGCTTTCCTCTTCGCCTCTTTCCTCATCTTTTGATCAGATTTCCTCGTTCCGTACGTACCTGCTTGAAAATGGAGCGCCAGACGTTGAAGACTGGGGCACACTGCGTAACCGATATGGCAATGAGAAGAATAGTAAGCACACTGGGGCGCTTGTGACTTCTAGAATGGCTGATGCTATGAAGTCGCTCGCAATTACGCTGGGCAGCAAGAATGGCCCAGGAGTTTATGGGTACTGCACGCAAGGTATGAAGGGACCCTCTTGCTGAATATTGGACCAATGAAACTGTAGGTTTTATCAAGCCACGCGCATGCGAACAAGCAACATCGAGCGAATCAGAACCAAAATCGAGGACTCGATTATCGACGAACTAGTCGAATGGTCGATGTATATCTATGCAACTGGTGCGCTTTTTTGTGTATCCCTCTACCGATTTTTGACTTTGATAGTTCGCGTACCCGCTCAGAATCTTCTTGCGCGGATATCTGAAGTAGGCACTGAGCTTTGATACTTGCGCGGCACTCAATTATCTTAGGTCTACGATGGCGTTAGAAGACGAGTCCTGCCGAAGATCTATGAGGCTTTGGCGCCGGGGACGGATGATGACCGCATGAAAGGGGCCCTCTACCTACTTCATCAATCCAACTTTGGTTCGTCCACTTCACTCCTGGGGACAGGTAGCTCATGCTTTTACAGGCAAATATGCCGTTACAGGTGCGAATGCCCTGCTCATTAAACTGAACTAATCTCAACCTAGATCCGAGTCAATTGCCATTATTTATTAAATATGTATTCGGATGTCAGCACAACGAAAAGGTTTATGTCTGCAACATCGAAGAAGTATTATATACTGACACGCTCCAGCCTTCGATCCAGAATACAGTATCTGCAGTCCTTGAAAATGGTGAGTATCACGATATCGCCTTGTTGTCTGCCCTAAACCCTTCGCTAGGCCTCGGTAATTTCGCCGAGCGCTGCCATAGTATCTATAAAACGCACAGCCAACCTTTAATCGATGCAGCCGAGGAGGTTTTCAGCACAGTTTCAGAATCATTACGAGATCGCGACGTGATAGCACGCAACTTCGAGCACTGTCGAAAACGGGAGGATGCATTCCGGCAAAGGTATCAAGAAGCGTCAGAGGCACTACTGGCCATTGGTAACTCTACTTCTACTCATTGGCGGTACCACATTGTCGCCCTCCGCATGATTCGCACATTGATCCAAAAGGATGTCACCAACAACGCCGACGAGGTGAAGTATCTACTTTCCAAGATTATAGACGATAACCCGTCGATGCGCTATGTGAGGTTTTCTGGCTTGCTCTCTGGTATTCAAGAACTAATGACCGTGAAAAGTATTCACAGCGAGCCATCATGAAGATGACACGGTATATCAAGATAAGGACATTCGCTCAGTGCAAAGAGGATATATCATTGCAGATCAGCCATAATCCCTTACGGAGAATAGTTCCTATTCAGCAACCCAGCCAATACACTACCAAAGAGTATCTAATAAACTTCACACGACCGCTCGATTGGACGCTAGCACTGGAGAAACCGTGAGTTCTGGTATTCTACCGAGTGTTTGCTAACCAGTCGATAGTCTCCTCCAGGATAAAATGTCATCAGGTTAGGATACTTGCATTTCCATCAATGAGTTGAAACTAATATCTGTGTTAGGCTGGCTAGCATGGGAGGAGCAGGCTCTCTTCTATCTCGCGCCGAAAACGAGCTCCGCTGACATCAAATGGGAACCTGCCTCACAGGCTGTCTTCGATGAACTCCGTGTTTCATCGTTACAGCCGAAGTTTTGGGAGTCATTGAAAGTGCACTACGCGGAGGAAAATCAGAGTGGGGCCGTCAATTGGGACAACGTCTCATTCGTCAAGACGATCTGTAAGTTTGTCGCAATCCGGGATACTTCCATCATTCTGACACCTATACCAGTTCAAGTGCTAGGGGATGCACCATGGGAAGCTTTTCTACCAACACTAGAGACGCTGCTTGCAGACAAGGAGCAGAATAAACAGAGGGCCGCTGCAGAGTTCCTGGCCGGTGTCATCGCCGGTTCGTCTAGGAATGATTACATAATTCCTGGCATCTGACGCCATTGTAGGCTCAAAGAATTGGGATCTGCCGGCACAGGACAAATTGAAAGAATGGTTATCGCCACAACTCTCCACAATTCTGGGCCAAAACTTGAAGACTGATACTCTCAGTATATGGACCTCGTTCGTCGAAGTACGTATTATTCTCGTCTCTCCATTCCTCCAATTGATTTGCGTCAGTACATATTGGGGAGTCGAGATCCGCGTCGAATCTTTTCACGGCTGATCATCGAATTCTTGATGCGAGAGAATCAAACAATGGAATATAACCAAGAGCTCTCTTTCGATGGTAAGTCCTGTCACTGATTTCCCTTTATCAGCTTTTCTGACTCCCTTTAGCTATTAGAATCTGTTGCTTTACACAAGCAATGGCTGAGGCATTAGGCTGGCGTTTCCGGCCTTGGATCGAGCCTATACTTGAGAGTCAGTGATATTAGCGAAGCAATCTCCAGCATTTCTAAATATTTGATTCAGGACATTGGCAAGAGCTCGCCTCTGATCATGACGAGGTCCGGGCATACATTGCAGATGCGCTTCAAATATTTGATAAGATTATGGTAATTTCCTCGATAATATTGTCGCAAGATAGCCTAACGTCTTATCAGTGGCAACCAAAGCCTTCCATGCCCACCGTTGAAGTTGTTGTCAGAGAGTTTCAGACGATGTCGGACAGTGATGACCTCATGTCGATCCGTCACTTCCCTCTCTCAGGTCGCTTTCACGAAATAATCGACCGTTTTGCTCAATGGAGAACCGACCGGTTACCTGGAGCACGGGCAATTCATTCGACGTACGATCGCGCCGCTACCACGGTGCTGAAATGGCTGTTCTTGGCACTGCACGACATACAAGCCTCTTCAACGTATGAGTATATTGTGCCATTCATTGTGAGTACGCTGGATGTTTCACATCCAGACCTGCTACCACTGACTCTGCATACTATGTAGCCCGAGCTATTGCGAATGAGTGAACTCAACGACAACTCGGACCTCGCATTTCGGGCTGGCTATCTTCTTACTCGAACATGCGGCGTGAGTCCGCCTCGGGACCTCATTCCGCAATTTTTAGAGGCGATCTTCACTTCTATCAAGGAGTCACCGGTATGCTTATACTTGATTTTGATTGCTCATGTTGCTAATGGTCATGCCAGTCGTGGAGGATTCGTCTCAAAGCGCTTCCATTGCTCCAAGGCAAGTCCACTCCTAAAAGAAGTGAGGGAAAATAGACGCTCATCGAGCTTTTCAGTCTTTTATTTCCGCCAGATGCCACTAATCAGTGACGTGAGGGTGATACAGATTCTAGAGGTGGTTTGCGCTTGTCTGGACGACGAAAACGTTGTAGTCCGAGAGATGGCAGCGACGTACGTTACACATCGGAACGTTTTTTTCTATTATTAACTGTCATGACCATCTGATGTAGGACACTGTCTGGTATCCTTCGCTGTTCCCCTCGCCAGAGTGTTATCACACTCAAGGTGTGTATGATGTTCGTGCCACAGACCAGTCCTGAATTGACTAACTGGCGCACCAGGATCGCTTTCAACGACTGGCTAGGAAGACCAAGCTCCCGCCACGTGATGATCCAAAGTACCAGATTGCATTGCGCACTCTCCATAGCGCGATTCTCGGTATCGGTGCATTGTTGGATGCGTATCCTTACAGTTGTCCTAGCTGGGCACCCGGTTTGATCGTGGACGTACTCAGCAAACACACGCATTCCCCATTGCCAGTTTCGACTACGGTTCGGCGGATCGGAACCAGTTTCAAGAGAACGCATACGGATACATGGGAAGAGGACCAAAAGAAGTTTGACGAGGATGGATTGAGCGCATTGAGTCTCCTCCTCACTGGCTCGAGTTATTACGCATGAATTGTATTGTACTTATTCACTAGTTTTCTCGATCTCCCGGCTCTCTATGCAAGCGGACGTGTATCTATAGTCGATCAGTAGGGAACGCGTAATCGTTCCATACAGCCATTTAATCCCAGCTTTTGTTTAGACATCATCCATCCCGAAATCAATGACGACTTGCTCTCCGGGCTTGAAAGCCGGGAGTCCTGTAATTGATATATATGAGCATGTTTGTTCTCGGTAATGTAAGATGGTGAGTTTATCCACTCACCCAAATATGGACAACTAGCGCAGCGGAAGGCATCGCCCAAGAAGCAACTTCCACAGCTGCTTGTAGCCTTGCTGGCCTTTTTAGCGGCCTCTAACAACCGCTGCTTTTCATCTTGTCCGACGACGATGGCCTGTCCGTCAATCTGCCCGTCCAACATGACGACTTTACCCTCTCTGGCCTCTTGTGCTTCGACCTCTGCTAACCCACAGGTACAACCCTTGCAGGCCTTCTTCCTTCGTGGCGCCGTTGGAGAAAACGGTTCGCATGTAGGCACTGGACGAGTCAAATCGGAAGGTTGGAGGAGCGAGCTGGGATCGATTGTGGGCGTCGCGGGGGAGGAGAAGGACCAGATTGCGGATTTTTGGGATTTACCTCCTGAGCGCTTTGGGAGTGCGATGGAGGACGGAGGAGATGATTGCTGTTGCTGTTGGACGTCGCTATTCGATGCGGTGGTAGTGGTGGATTTCTTCGCGACAATGGCCGTGGATGTCTCGAATCCTGTAGTAACTTCCAGACCAGCATCTGTTAGTAGTTTGGGGACGTTGTTTTCCTTTGGTATTCCATCCACGGACACCTCTCCTAGAAGGACCAGTGATTGCGCGATGAATCCAAATAGAGTCGCTAGGCCGCTCGCGAGATCATTGAACTCGCTTGGTGCAAGAATCAGATAAGCTTTATGATAATAATCTGGTCTTGGTTCCACAGCTGTTCCATAGTTCCGAGCGAAGGGATTAGTAATG
>WSTO01000021.1:0-41863 GCA_019627685.1 Serendipita sp. 399 | reverse complement strand
CTCCCATTGACTTCCATAGCATCTCTTCATGACGTCTATCGTTCATCGCGTCAATAGACTCTAGGGCGTACTCGGCGGCAATTTCCGCCATGTGAATCCGTTTCTCCTCTTCGTCCACGTCGGGCACGATGACGTCTCCTTCCACGAGCACATCAAGCGTTTCCATCAGTGTTTCATGGTAGATGATCGGAGGATAGAGCTCTTCCCGCTTCTTCACGCCTTCATCTTCTTCCGCATCTGCATAATTATCTGATCCGACAGTATCACTTTGGGCGCTGATTTGTTGGAGAAACCTTGCCTTCCTGCTATACTCGTCAAGTCCAAGGAGCTTCAATGCGTCCGTCACATGATGTTCCTTGAGCTATACAACCAATATTAGCGATAACAGCTAGTGTAAACATGCGACTGACGTCGTTCAGGGCATCTTTAAATACTCTAGTGTGTTCCTTCATCCCCCTTTCTTCTTCTGCATACACAATGGCTCGGTGGATGACGGCATGGAGAAAGTGATCGAGGAGGTACCTCATCATCTTGAGTGTGGCGTATGAAATAGAGTCCACGGTTGAGTCGTCTTCGGCGGGACTATACTTTTCACGGACAAGCTCCTGCGTGAGAAATAAAATAATTTTGGTACACTATCGCGCACCTCCATAGTAATCCAAAGTTGGAGAGATTGAAGAGCTCAAGCCCATTCTCCCGAATAAATGCCATATCCACCCCTAGATCTTGCAGACTTTTCCGAATCTTCTGATCCGCAGTGGGTCTTTGCGATTGAATATGGTGAGTGCCAGAACCGTCATCACTTCTAGAATGTTTAGGCTCGTCGGCATCTGTCGCCTCTTGACTACCCAAACCCATAGGTGGGGCCGTTTCCGTTGAGTTTGGCAACAAGGAGCCTGCATTCGTCTTTCTTCCCGGTTTAAGCTTCCTCTTGTCCTCGGATGCAACGGTCCCTGTAGCAGCAGCCCTCTTACGTCGCATATACATTCGATTCCGCCACCTTGTCCGCTCCACTGGTGTCATTAAAGTTGGATCTGTCGATATTCGATAAGTACACTGTGAGAAGGTATAAGTACATCTATGCTCTCACCGTCATCGTTCTGCTGGGTGACACCCGATGGAGGGAAGGCAGTCTCGTCCTGATGGTGAGGCTGCACTTCCTCCTCCGTGGCCTGAATGACCTTTTCTATGTGAACAAGATCCAAAGCATCAAGCCGCTCCATCATATCCTCCCTCGCCCAACATTTCTCCATCTTCTCCACTTCCTCCTCGAATCGTTGACGGTATTCCCTGTCGAGGGCTTTGGACCGAGACAATCCTTTTGCCCTCGAAGAACCAATATTTTTCTTGACCTGTTTCTTCATTTTTCTACGCTCTTCATCCACGCGCTCGGCTTCCCATTCCATCTCCATCCCCACCAACTTCACAGACTGTCGCTCCTCGAACCGGAGCCACTTCCTCGACACCATACGCGCTGAGGGGTGTGACAACCCTCCTTCGTCTACATCATCTTCTTGTGTACCCTCATCATTCACGAAGGCCGACGAGGACGACTTGAGGCCCTCTTCCAACAATGCAATGTACGCAATCACATCCACTACAGTCTTCTTCCCCTTCTTTTCCTCCCCAAAAAGAGTCCCAACATCGGCCGCAATGAGATCCGGTCTCAATTTCGAGTGACGTGAGAGACTACGGAAAAAGAGCTCCTTCTCCTCGCTCGTCCAAAACGCGTTGGGTGGCAAAAGGGAAGAGGAGAGGTCGCTCTCGATGCTGGTTTTTGAGGGCTTTCGCGCATAAAAATGTCGGTGGGCATGTGAGAGATGATCGAGAAAGAGTTTCTTGTAGGAGAGAAGGATGGGATCGGTCGGTTCGTCGGATGTCTCCGACATGGGAGGGTCAAAGCGGCATCGACGCGATGAAATCTCAGCAAGGCCTTAGAGGAAAATAATGGTATATATTTTAATAGTGACTATTACTTTTATCCACGGCCATAGGACTCTGAAAGCACCGCATCCCGTCCGATCTGCGCAGTTAAGCAGAGTGCCGCTCAGTTAGTACCACGGTGGGGGACCACGCGGGAATCCTGAGTGCTGTGGTTTTGTTTTTCACAACCAGAATAATTCATCAGTTCCCTTTTTGCTTCACTTTTTCCCCATTCAAGTGTTTTTTGCACCAATCATGCAGATTACTCGTAGAATGAACCGGCGTATATTTACAGTGAGTGCCGTCCAGGCGAAGGCGATTCCTTCGTGACTAATGCGACCTCCAGTCCATAAATTTTCCACTATGTGGTTGATACTTCAATGCCTTCGCGCATCCCAACTGATGGACCTGCGATACACGCATCAAGGCTTTTCGAACCGCGGCGGTCTACACACTGTTGTGCCCATATCAGTATATGCACATAACGACCGCAAGAAGAGGGGGAAAGGCACATTAGGTGGCTGAAAGGGACAACGCGGCTCACCGTTGATAGAGATTCCGTCCAAAGCAGGGCCCGCGTCCACGCAGAGTCAAGAAACCAAAAAAAGAACTCCTATCGCTACACCCTCAATCGTTTCGGACGCCAACGACCTCATCTCCGCATCAAGAATCAAGAGACCGAATTTGGTGGTCGTTCTGACGCAAAGGAAGAGTCCGAGGTTGAACTGAGAGTGAGGAAATAGTGTCGCATTCCGCCGACTCTTGACTCTTCGCCATACCCAAGCCTGTCATTTACCTGTGTCACTTTTTCCCTTTACAGACGACTTTATGTAGATCGAAGGAGAGGTAGGCCAGAAGGAAGCCCATAACCGTCCATGAGACGAGCAGGAAGCTATCACCAATCTCGTAATGAACGAGAAACCTTTGGAATGTCTTGGAGCGTTTTAAGATCAGCAGAAATCCTATGTTTGGGATGGAGCACAAAACGGTAATGCTCAACGTGCAAGGAATGAAGTACATGTATGTTGAGACTAGACGCAAAATCAGGCTAATGGTTAACAAGAAGGAAAGGGAATGAACATACAGACCAGGAATGTTGTGACGTCCAATACACCATGAATGACGGGCACCCGTTGATGGAAGAACCATGGCCACACAACCGGTCGAACCTCCTCAAAGAGACCGGCGATATACAAACTATGAATAAGATTAGTATCTCCAGAACTATGGTTTGAATCAACATACACTACAACAACTACGACCCCCAGAACTAAATCAAATGACGCGGAGAGAATGTTCGCTCCTCGGTAGGTGGCAATCCCTTTGAGAATACCAAATTGACTGACGAGAAATATCCAAGTAAGGCGGTAATAGGTAAGTTTGAAGGGAACACGACCACTTGGGGAGGGATCCCCGGTGGGTAAAGCTATTTGCATCGGCTGGAGGTGATTGGCGTTGTTCATCGATCCACTAGGATCGATTTGACTGAACGCCGGAGTCGTATCTGAGGGCTGAACTGTCGCATGAAGACCCTCTTCGAGCGCTGGTGTGATCGCTCTTCGCTCTTGTAAAGGTTGTAGATGCAGTCTCTGGTCCTGAGTTCCTTCACATTCGACATAGAGTAGTCTAGCTAAAGGAAGAGACGTACTGCTTCCGCGATAGATCCATTTGCCGCTCCATCCCGGCCGGAGAGACCTTCCCCACTTGGTCCAGCGTTATTCTCCATACAACTGAGACTCCTATGATAGAGAAGACTCTATTCCACAAAAAAAAACAGTCCTTGTATGTCGTCGAAATCCCTCTCGTAAATTCAATCGCGAATGTTGTAAAGGACTGGAGGGTGGATGTGCAACAGTCGTACATCCAGCTCTTCTGGTACGTCTTCTGGTACGCTAAAATGACATCTTCGTCTACACGATTACTCCACCAAATAGCACCAGGGACGCCGAAGACCCAAAGCCTCGGATCGAGGGACTAGATATGGTCGAGTTCAAGTTTGATTTACCACTAATGCATCCGACAGGAACTGGTTCGCGCTCAACCTGCGCTGTTAACTCATTTTATTCTGAGCTCAAGAAACGCCAGAGAGCGAGAAACCCGCCTAGTTCCCAGATTCTCGCAGAGGGTGATTGCCTACTCAATGCGTATTGCAATGTGTGTCTGAGCGACCATTTCAATACATGGATCCCATTTTTGGCCTTAATCAGAGCCTTCGAGCCCCTTAGAGTGCCAATGAATACATAGAATGAAATGGTTCAATGCGTTCGTCGCGGTTCCTACAATTTCAAACCCCGCAGTTCCGTTAAGCTGATGGCATTGAGTGGTTTAAGTATATCTACGAAATGTTTATGATATAAAAGTGAATGTATCAGCGCACTATTTAGTGTCTTTGAGCCTGCAAGAGGCTCAACGACCAATTAGGCGGAGTAAGCCAGCGATAACGATCCAGTGTCGCAGATGCTACAGTCTCAGAGCATTCGCACAAGAAAACAGATCATAATACAAATTGATGAAGCGCATGAAGTGAGGCCTTATCGCATATCAGATGTGAATGCGGGCTAACTGCTGACACTTCAAGTTCTTCAACGGTAGAATATGCGTCAAAGGTTGTTCCATTCCAAAGATCTGAAATAAAGTGGAGGGAGCTCCATGATTCCGTGTTCCGGACAGATGCCACCCTACTGCAAGTGCCTGGCTCCTCAAGCTGAGCTGTCCAAAGGGGATCGACCATCCGGGACACGCACGTGAAGCACCGATTCCACTCGACTTTGCGACTATTTAAGCGAAATTATATCCTCCAGTCGGATTCAGAAGAGACTATCGCGATGCCTCGAGCAACGGACAAGTCAAACTCCCGTCATCCTTCGCAGTACCAAAGATCCAAGCGACAAACTAGCCGTATCATCACCATAATATCATTCGATCGCGAAGAGGCCTATGGTTTTTGGTCTCTACAGTTCGTGGGTGCCCGAAATCGAGAATAATTCCTGGAGAACAAGTCCTTCTCGCGCATTTCTTGCCCATTTTTCTCTAATTTTCCTCCATCGTAGTATCCTTTTATGATAGAGAAAACTTTGGGGGGGGAGTTGGGCCGCGCAATGCTTTATTCCTAGCGCCAGCCGCGATAGTTCAGCGAAAGTGACCTGACACCAGAAAGCCGTATCAAGCGACCTCGACTAGATCAAATGAATAATCAGGTCAACCAAGGTATTGTTAAAGCCATTTTTGGGGCAGTTTATGCGACTCACCATCGAGATTGGCGACTGGACACATCGGTAGGGGTCTATGCCCCGCAGCAAATGGGTGGTAAGCAACGAATCTCGACAACGATGACGCACATTTTGAGACCAAGGTGGTTCTAGTAGGTGCAATGGTAGGCCAAATCCCCGTCAATGCAGTCCAAGTCCCGCAGACCCAGGTCGGTCAAATGGTCACACCCGCAACGACGGAGGAAATAGACCATGAACACGAAAATGGTGAGCCTCTTTCATGTCGTCACTCGGCGAAACAGTTCTTGAGCTCATATCCTGGCTTATTTCGATTCGATAGCACTACAAGAAGCATATATTGAGAGGTGCGAGATGAAAGATGCACTCCGCGGGTAGAAAACTGAACTAACTGGATTTCTCTAGATTTTCTGAGGCGTTTGAATGGCCTCATTAAGGCGTCTCATCCCCCCCTAGAATAAGAGGAACTGAGTTTCGGCGATAAAACACTGCTGTAGAATTGCCTCGAAACGAGCGACATCACATACTTTTCACGAGCTCTTGAATGACATGCTATTCTTTTCTCTTTCCCTACGAAATAATTCTTGAGCCGCGCGACCGGTCTCTTTCTGAGGCTGGGGATTGAGGCTGGTGTCACCTCGAGGTGCGCACAACGAGACGAGGAAAATAGGAGGAGAAAAGAAGTAAAGAATACAATGAAGTGAATGTCGAATCGTTTGGTGGTCGATGAGCCTATTGGCGCTTGGAGTGCTCACACCCAGTCGTCAATGTTACAGAGCGCACATGATCGTTTGAGAGCGCATAGAGCGGCAAAACTGCAGATTCAGGAGCTTTTCCATCATAGTTGATTTTTTGGTGAGTTTTGGGAAGTGATTGGCCATGAATGGAGGAACTGAGCTGAGCTGGCGTCGCTGATAAGGTTTTATTCATGTTTGCCCAAGGAGGTTGTGCACATCTCGTCCAACGAATATTCTACGAAAGGCCATGATGTGAATAGACCTATCATATCGTGGGAGTTATCCACTGACCTCATTCGAGAAAGAGGTACCGACTTCAGTGATCTAAACGGTTGTTTGCGACTGGGTTCGACCAAGAATATGGGGTATATCGAGGTCTGTTGTCGTTTCCGGCGTATCTAACTGTCCATAATTGCTAATGAATTTCTATGATGGTGATTCGCGTCCATGGCGAGAGAGAAGGCCTTATGCCAAGCCGTGCGCCGGTGTTTTAGCCGATGCGGCGCATTCTTCACATCTTGCTTTGCCCCACCACCTCGCCTTTTATTTTTTCTTCACGATTCTAGTGCCCAAGTGCATTAGTTTACGACTCCATAACGTCTCTAGAAGAGCCCGTACAGTTTCCTCTCTCCTTTCTTTGTGCTTCGCTGGAATTGCGGCAACCTCAAAGGACGACTCACAACGACACTTAGCACCACACACAAAACGATCATGTCCTCGAGTTTTCTGATTCTAGTTGGCTCTTTTACGCCGTTCATCTCCACCCTGAATTTTACGACTTTTCCCACTCCTTCCCTGAGCTTGGTGTCCCAGACTGCTTCGGGTACATCTCCATCCTGGCTTCTCTCCCATCTCAGAAATTCTTCCATCTTTTATGCGACCGACGAGACGGACAATGGGGCCCTCCACTCGCTCGTGGTTGATCCAGTCACAGGGAAAGTCGCTCCTGTATCGTCCATCTCGACTCAAGGAGGATCTCCAACGCATATCAGTTTTGTGGCTAACGGTACCGGTCTTGGCGTAGCTAATTATGGCGGAGGTTCGGCCTTCTTCACGACTCTGCAAGACGACGGGCTTCATTTTGGAGAGGGACAGCTGGTGAAATTCGATCAAGCTCAATCTTCCAACGCACACCAGGTATGATAAAGACAGGCTCCTTTTTCCCGACTGCGTGGTCTCATCTATTCTCCGTTTTAGATTGTCGACGATGGTACTCAAGTCCTGGTCCCCGATCTGGGCGCAGATCGAGTCTGGAGACTTAATCAACTAGGTTCAGACCAATGGAGCATCCAAGGATCCATCCCTCAACCGACGGGAAGTGGTCCTAGGCATTTGGTCGTTGACGGTGAGTTGCACTCCCATCGGCGTATCTGAACCACCTCTTACTCATATGCGGTTCTACATAGATGGCTCCATCTATACTCTTCACGAACACGCCAATACGCTGAACCAGCAAACCGTCGCGTCTTCGTTCGCAGACGGTCAACCGGCCGAGATTGCCAGTATCTCTATTGTTCCCTCGGATACTCCTTCGGGTGCCACCTTGTTTGCGGGTGAAGTTCTTATGGCGTCTACCCCCTCGCCCCTCATTTATGCCTCCAATCGCGATGACCCGAGCTCTGCGGGGGACGCGATCGCAATCTTCGAAACCAATCCGCTCACCAAAGTCGCAGAAGTTCGCACCGGTTTGAATCACCTACGTGGAGTCGCGTTCGTTGGGGAAGACAACGCGTATCTTATCGCCGGCGGAATGAAGGGAGGTGGAATTAAGATTTATGAAAGGGTGTCTGCGGAACTTGGATACCTGAAAGAGGTGGCCTCGTTAGCCACAGGGGTGGTGGACCAGCCTTCTTCGTTCATTTGGATGTAAGTAGCTCGTTTATGCATCCTCCCACGTTCATTTTCCTTTACATGATGCGGGACCTAATCTATTCCTTTCTTTTCTCTGTCCCAATTAGTTCCCCTCAAAATACGGTCACAGAAGGTGGTTCGGCGACTTCTACCCAACCGCAGGTCGCTACGTCGACGACAAGGACGACGATGCCGGTTGTGCCCACCGTATCGCGTAGTGCTGGATGCCGTAGGTTCAAGATTGGACGATAAACAGGCAGTTTAGGTTCCCGTGTTTAGCTGGATTCTCTCGGAGCCTTTAGACAGTTTGTGGCCTCGGGCTAGCCCTCGGCGTCTTTTATACCAATGATATACACTCCTTTTCCCCCTCTTACTACTGTACATTGTTTGTACTTGATGAGAGCATTCATTGTAAGAGGACGGCTTGGCGATGGGTTAGATTACGGAAGATTTTCTTGGGTAATCTAGAATAAACGGTTGTATTGGCACTGGATTAGAGAATGAACAACCAGGTTTTGATGGCAGGCAGAGAAGATGGAACGGGGTGCTATGTGCACGTCTCAAGGGACTGCGCTTCCATCTTCTTTTGCTCTCCCCCACCACATGCCCGTTCCCCCCGCTCCCAAAACAACCTCCCAGAGCTCGAAATCGGTAGACAAATGACGGGCGTATCCTCTAGATATCGAATCTCTAGCAACAGTGGCTGAACTTCTACTGCTCGAGTGGCCAAAATTTCTTGGACGACGGTTATGGCGGGAACTGTCACGTATCGGCGCAGCAGTATAGGCTCTCCTGATGCCTCATGAGCACATCATTGATTTTTGATGGGTTTGAGAGACGATTGGTCAGTGTTTGGTGTACATTAAGCGTTGTAGAGCTCGTTGCTTGGCGATTCCATCGCTACTGTCCCCTGCGAAGTGAGTTTTTTTCTTCCTTCTTGCATTAAGAGAATAATTATGAAGGCATTGACCTTCGTTGCAGTTTTCATGAAGTCGACGACGCACGCCCCCCGAAAACTCGGCCTCGTTGTCGGCTGCTCAGTGGAAAGCAAGCATGCGCAGCAATCGATGACCAATCTAGGACATGAACCAATCAGAAGCTCGCTTGTATAATGGGGCTCCTCGTTGACTCACCGAAGACATCGGGATAGTAGGGTGGTCATTACCAACCAGTCGCCAAGCCGCATTCTGGGAAACCTTGAGATGCAGCTATGTGCATTAGAGGATGCCGTGTTCCCGGGTTCGGATGCTGTCATCCAAAAAGAGAAAAAGTAAGGGTGTGCACACCTGGGTGGACGGTCGTCAATCCGTGCGAATGCCGGCCACTGGCCATGGCTTCGCAGACACAAAAATTTCGCATACGTCCAGATTCGACATCACTTCCGCAGTTCGAGTGCATTGGAGGAGACGTGATGATAGGAGTAGAACCAAAAGCTTTTTGTTTCCTCTTGCCCGCCTCAGTTTCGTATTGCCTCCCGCGCAACCTCCCTTCGTGCAGCCTCTTACGTTTGGTATCCCGGCATAGATAATCCCTTCCATAATATGGTGGCGTCCGATATGCTTACGAATCAGCAAGGCGCGGTAGCCTATGCCAGTGGCGAAGCAAGCTACGCTGCCTTTCCAAAGGAAGGGGAGAAGCACAAGTCTGTCAGGGGGAGAAGAGGCTGCAATGGAAGGAATCGTGCCCAACGACTTGTGGTTAGTGCCGTCTCGCGAATGAGCGACTAGTTGGCTTCGATTGTTTTTTCGCATTGCCTTCTGAGAAGACAGATGACCCTTGCGGGCTTTCGATGGTCTCGCCAACTGGATGTGGGTATTTAACCGAGACTTTTTAGCTTTGAGATTTGCAGCGCCATCATACCGTCCACCTATATCTCGTCCTTCGCCTTCGCCCTCTATCTCCACGCTCGTAACGCCACTCTACGCTACATCAAGAAAGAAAACATGAGCGACATTCCAAGACGATGCATGTGTGGAAGGGAGATTATCGACCGCAGACGGTGCCCTTGCCATGATCAAGCATCGACGTCTCAAGACCCCTCATGGACCCATCAACCAGACGTGATTGCATACCTCCCAGGACTAGAACAACGTGAGTGTCGTGTCTCTCCTGACCTCCCTTCGCCCCCTGTCTTTTTCTCGTTTTTTTTTCTCGCCCGTGCCAGGGGGAGCAACTTCGTACAAGCAGAGACGGGCGGAGATGGGAATGGGTCCAAAAGCAGTATGCTGACCGCTTTGGGCATTCGTGTACATATAGGTGTCCGCTCACCCTTGTTTTGGGGCTTTGAGACCTCATCTGCCCACGACTGTCATCCAGGACATTCAAATTTCACGCCACCGGATAACTGTTTGTGTGGAGGGGGGACCTGTCCATCATGCTCAGATCCACAAAGTCAATCTATCACTACGGGTCCCAATTCCCTTTTGCAAATTCCGTCGACAGTGGGCTCTACTAGTGGGAGTAGTGCCAGTGCTGGTGGCGCTCATGGCCCTATGGCCCCCCTGCCAACGAACACGAACACGACATCGGACGCTGTACCATCTACGAGTCCTCCTGCAATAGTCCAAGCGCGCCCTGGACGAGGGATTCTGGCTCGTGCGCGTCAGATGGGCCGAGAGGTTATGACTACGATTCAGCGTCTCCTCCAGCCTTCGCCTTCTGCTGCTGTGCCTGATCCCATATCCTCTCAGAACGGCCAAGCAGGAGCGGGAGGAGCAGCAGGAGCAGGAATGGGAGAAGGAGCAGAAGGAGCAGCAGCAAGAGGATGGCGTAAGAAATTTACCAGACGGTTTCGCAAGTAGGTTGGGTTCGACGGTGGACAGTCTGCCCGGCTTACTGCTGCCTTCTGCACTGACGAGGTTGGTACTGGTCTGGGCGCCGCAATCCCTCCATAGAGAACTGGCTTTGGAAAAAGGGCTTTCCCTTTTCTGTTTCGCTTTTTCTGGCCTTTTCAATTTCCTTTTTCTTTTTTCCCCGTTTCTTGGACTCTGCGGTTTGGACGGAACGTTTCGCTTTGTCGTATAATGGACTCGTTCTCCACGTTTTCGTATGAATCCGGACAATGTTTACAGAAGAAAAGTACGCGATTTGTTGAGATTTACAATGTAGATGTGTTAATTCATTTGTTCTGCAGCCGTGTTTCTAAGCGAGAGGCGAAAGGACGGTATCATCTAGTTGCCTGCTTCGACAGGCACAATGGTCCTATGCGGCGTCGCCTGCAACTTTGATCCTACCTCGACTTGCCTTGTCCTGGCGTTTAGCTTAAAACGTCGCTCAGAGATCACAAGCCATTATAATATGATGATGTCGTAACGGTAGAGCGTCGAACTAGATCGCGATCATTACCACGAGACCATGGATTCATTCTACGAGAGTACGGCTAACTCGAAACGTCGAGAAGAATTGCGGATCGATTTATTGGCACATATTATATATTACAAAACTACACGAGAAATGGGACGGGTGTTCTACAAACCAATAAAACGTCCCGTCAAATCTCTCTAGGACGAGAACACCTTGTGCGTGACCCAAAGGTCAAACAAGGGCTCAGATTTTATTTCTATGCGTGAGCTGGTATGCAGCAGCAGCTCGATGGTATGCGTAGATGCGGAGCAAGACTCCATAAGAGGCGGGGTGCCTATGTCCTATCAGCGCGTATTTGTATTGTACTAATTTCGTTGTAATCTCGGTAGCGCATGTTGATTTTACCTATACTCCCCTTGAATGCGACTCTGACCCAGCGGACATCTCTCTATCGACCCAAATTATTGTGTCGCTTGAAAGATGGAGAAGAAGGTAAAACGTAGCTTAAACCTTCTATTAAATGCGATAAACTATGAGTGATACTGGGCGATGATCCTGGCTAGAGGGAATATGAGTTAAGCTTAGTATAGGTCGTCTCATTATGAGACCGTGAGGTCAAATATATGCACACTTACCAGATGAGACTGAGTAGCTTGCTACGAGCATCACGCGAGGTTAATCGCGTCTACTCTCGTCCCAGTATCTTCTATCCCCTCCCTCATCACAGGTCCCTGCTACACATATATATCCTTCTGGATGGAACTATGAACAGGTTTACCGGCAGAGAGGATGGGAGGAGTTCTTGAGCTGGGAGCAAGTCGGCGCGCCCCTTGAAAGATGCTTCTTGCTTCCTTCCACCACACCATCCCCTCCAAGACACCTCTCTAGAACCCGAACCTCCTAATTAAACGATGAGAATATCTGGCAGATAATGAGTCTTCAGCAACATCGATCGAGCTTTTGCCTCGAGGAGTGGCAAAATGTTTTCCCAGAAAAAATGTTATGGAGAGAGGTACCTAGTTTTGGCGTTGCAGTGTGCTCTCTTATTGGTAGCAACCTGTGATATGTTGCTATTTGAGAGTTTGGGAAATGCTGGATCTAGGTTGGAGACCCCATGCGCCGAGTACTTGATGGCGCTTTCGCTCGGCAGCTCTCGGCAACCCGTTTGATACTCAGTTCGAGGTAAGTCTTCGTTAATTCTTGTATCAGAGGGGGATTATAGACAATACTGACTTACCTCCCAAATTTTCATCCAGTCAGACCTTCATGACCAATACGACCAGATCGTGGGTCCCGAGTATCAGCAGGCAACAAATGGCATCCAATCTAGGGGGGAAAAGGATCAGAAACCACACATATGATAGTCTATCTCCTGGTGCACCGAGGGAATTGGAACATGGAAGACCCACCCTTTCTTGTCGCCAAGACCCCTTCGAATCTGTGGAAATCCACTCCTCTGTGCACAGGAATAGGCGCCTTGATACTGGTTCATAAACACCAAGGTGTCGATACAAGCTTTAGACATCAGTCATTGACATCCAGTCGTCAGATCGGCCAAACCGCTTCAATCCCGCTTCGCCAGACCGGCTCGAGTTCATCAAGCCATCGCCTATGCCTATGCCCAAGGTGCCAAACGCCACCTTTTCATAGCTCTTGCATCAAGGAATGCCGTAGTATTCCAAGCAAAGCAAGTAAAAAGCCTGAGCGCCTCACTCCGTACCGCCCTCCCTCCCTTTCAACCCTCCCTTGTACAGGCTCTTACGTTGCATGATTTATCCCGAAGCCTTTAACCATATATGGAAGTGGCCATTCGAATCGATCAGGTCTTTTTTGAACCAGTCGTCGATGGTTGCGCAGCAAGGCTGTAATGTCCCGAAGGAGAGAAGGAGGGAAAGAGGCCGCGAATCTAATGGAGGGATGCGGGTTTCAGATGGCCCAATTCCCAGGACCAGAACCCGTAACTTCGAATTGTGGCGATGGCTTTCAAGAGACGATAATCTTAGTTCTGCAGGCCTCCTGTCAGCCGCACTCGAGGATTATATAACCCATGCTTAATTTTGGTGAACTGGCTCCAGCGGACGGTACGATCACGACGTCTGGCCAGCCCATCACCTTCGCTGTTCTCATCTCCACTCGCAGCACTACCCTATCACCATCAAGAAAGAGAACATGAGCGATCGTCCGAGAAGGTGCTTTTGTGGAAGGGAACTTCTTGACAGAAGACGGTGTACTTGCCATCATAATCAAGCGTCTACATCCCACGATCTCTCTTGGGCCGACCAAGACCTGATTGCATTTCGCCCAGGATTGGAGGAGCGTGAGTGGTTTGTCTGTCTTGCTCTCTCTTCTCTACCTCCCCCTGTTTTCTCTCGATTTTCCTCCCTCCAGGGGAGTGCAGTTGTACAAACAGAGACGGGCAGCGAGGAGAATGGGTCCAAATCAGTGTGCTGACTACTTTGGCTATTTATCTATAGTCGTCCCCTCACCTCTACCTTGGATCGCTGAACCCCCAGCTACCAGCTGTCAATCACCACCACATACAAATTTCACGCCACCGGTCACTTGTTCGTGTGGAGGGCCTACCTGTCCATCATGCTCAGATTCACAAAACCAATCTATCACTACGGCTCCCGACTCCCTTTTGCAAATTCCTTCGACAGCGGACTCGGCGATTAGTGCCAGTGATGGTGGCCCTCACGGTTCCGACGTACTTCCGCTTGCGGGCTCACCTTCCGCTGCACCACCCGTGGTCGCTCCTGCGACGCAACATCCTAGAGGAATTCTTGGGCGCGCTCGTCAAATGGGCCACAACATTGCAACTACAGTCCGGCGCCTTCTTCGCCCTTCGTCTTCGGCCGCTCCTGACCTCACGTCATCTGAGACTGGCCAAGGAGGAGGAGGAGCGGGAGAACGAGCAGGAGTAAGAGGATGGCGCAAGAAGTTTACGAAACGATTCCGCGAGTAGACGGTTCTGAGGCTCGACCGTGCGTTCACGCTCACCGACCCATTTACCTGCCGCTGCTCTAACGAGGTTGGTTCGGGGGCTGGAATCGTTCCACAGAGAAGCGGCCCTGCGCACTAATTTTTCCTTTTGGACTTTCCTTGGATTCTGTGATTCGGACAGAATGTTTTGGCTTGCTCGCTCTCTTCCCCCACACCTTCTGCATCAGATCGGACAACTTACAGAAGTACAGTACGATAGATTGCCGCATTGTTTTGCTAATTGTGAATGATCGATCTCTACGTTGACCAGTCCTTGTACAGCCAAAATTTGAACGTGATGTCGTTATGAGTCGTTCCTTTACGTGCGATGCTCCGTCGCTCCTGCACCTTCGACTTCACCACTCCTGCCCTCTTCCGGCCTTTTGGTACAAAATCCAGGCTGGGCTCCCGGAAGAAGCAAGAGTCCACGAGCTACAACAAAGGGAAGATTAGTAGCGTAATCGAGATCTGTGATCATGCCACGAGACGGTGCAAACGCAGAGATGCCTTCATTTCGATTGGGGGGATCGTATAGAGCCCTTTCAACCTGGGATTCTCTCACGTCATAAATGACTGAGAACGTAGGAATCACCGCGGGTTAAGTCTGGGATACGGTCGAAAACCCGCCTCATCGATCGCTGATCGAATGGTCTACTGTTGCTTCGACCGGAACTATTGGCTGGATCACACAAGCACCATACTCGCCTCATCATACAATGATAACGCTCTTGGTTAATCCGCTGACTCAAGGCGTCGAAAGAAATGCGGGCCGGCCACCGATGTGGGATATAAAGAGGAAGGAAATTCAGGGATGGGATGGAGGTCCACAAACCCAAACCAAAAACCTCAACCGCTCTCGAACATTCGAACCTATCCCTTATGCACTCTTGACATCGTCTCCTGTATATCAGAGGTTGACGAAGCACGAATTCTACGATACGCGTGACCGACTATGGAACACCCCCACGACGGTATGAATCGGTTTCATAATTGATTGTGAACAGTTCGGCCTTAATAGCCTCCCTTTCTAGACGCGGAGCAAGACCCTATGCCAGAATGGTCAGTGCTCCCCGTAGGATTGGCAATCAGGATGGGACCAGAAGGTATTTGCACGTACATCTCATCCACCATTTCATATGTTTAATTAACGGCATAATGACGAGCAGGTCTCGAATTTCCCACATCGCCACGTGAGTCGTTTCTGCTCCCGTCGGAACGTCGACTACATGGCTGACTGCTGCTATTCTCTCCCTTGCAGCGAACATGGAATTAGCACCAGCTCCTACTTGGTACGAACGCTGCCTGAATATGGCTTGGGGATTGTGGAATACGCTCAGTGACCTTGTTCTGCGAGCTCTCTTCTGATTCAGAACCCCCTTTGCTTTCGTCTGACTCCCAACTAGTCATGACCCGGTCTATCAAAATCAAGAATGCCGAATAGGCAATGAAGATGAAGCAGTAGTGTGGCTCGCGAGACCGTCATTGGTGTGTCGTGGTGCTCTGTTTCCGTCGTGGTTTCGTCGCGCGTTGAGTTCTCCTATGCTCTATGATTACATACGGACCTTGCTATCAGTTTCTATGTTTCGATTGACCACTTGCAAAGAACAACACCCTTTATCCTCTGTGATTCAGATCTAAAGTCTATGCTGAACTCGTCGACGGCGCTTTCTAAGCGGTGGCAACCAACGCTTGGACCCGGACCGCATTTGTCACTCCTTTTGAATGAGCCGTCGAGGAAGGAGATAGTGTGAGGTGTCGACCGATGACGGATGGTGATATCAAGGACTCCGATCTAATCTAGAAACACAGCGCACAACCGATGTTCCAATGTAGACATTTCATTCGCGAGCACGATCCGCGCGAATCATATCGGGACTTACATCCTGCGCGTATCACGAACAACTTTGTCCAAACCGTCTTCGGATGTGTCGTCAAATCAGTCGTTTTTGCCATCACTAAGAGGGGCAAAACCCGTTCGGCCTTCTTTGTCGATGGATGGAGAAAATAAGAGGTTACGTTATACCCACCGAATTGTGTGTCCAACCACTGAATGAACGAACGAGCCAACTCATCTCGTTCTCAAGGCCCGGAATGGCGAGTCAAAGAGGACAACGAATGCGGATTCCTAGGCATATACTTTGGAAAAGTGATAAAGCAAGAATCACCTTGATGGTACGTGCCATCGAGTGAGGCCAGGACGATGAAGATGGGAACCCGTTTACATCTAAACGTTGTGTACGGGAGATGGAGCACTAGAAAACGATAAAGAAAATATGGTCAAGATCGGGAAAACACATCGTGTCCAATGCTGTATTAGGGTGTGCGTATCCTGCCGTCCGCACGGCCGTGTCCTTATTCTAGGGCCTTTTGGCTTTTTATTGGATTGGCTCTATACATTTTATAACGATAAATACACTCTTGGCTCGCGCAGAGCTGGTTTTCCTTGAACTGGGCTTCTTCCCTGACAAGAGTAAGCGGCGTCAATAAGAGTGATGGGGCTCCAGGTCGAGCCACAAATTTTGTCACGATGAAAGCCTATGTTGTGGCAGACTCCTTCCTCGTCACCGTTCGCTACGCTCAGCGTGCCACTTTGGTTAATTTTTATTTGAACAAGTGGCCAGGGCCAGTGGCGTGAAATCTGAATGTCGTGGTGACAGCTGGTAGCTGGGGGTTCAGCGATCCAAGGTAGAGGTGAGGGAACGATTATAGATGAGTGGCGAGAGCATTCAGCATATGGTTTTTGACCCATTATGCATTCCCATCGCCGCCTGTCTCTGGTTGTCCGATGTTGCTCCCCTTGGCATCCGGGGAAAACTGAGAAAAAGACAGGGAGGCGAAGGGAAAACAGGAGAGACATGACACTCACGTTCTTCCAATCCTCGGCGAACTGCAATCACGTCTGATTGATGGGTCCAAGAGGGCCATTGGGACGTCGATGCTTGAGCATCATGGCAAGCGCATAGTCTGCGGTCGAAAATCTCCCTTTTTTGTAAGCATCGTCATGGAATACTTCTCATAGGCACAAGTAATATAGCGTATCGAGGCGCCCGATTTCAATCTCCTCCTCTTGCAACGTTGTGTAATACTGATAGACTCCTCGGGGTGCTCTAGGTTATTCAATACCATTTTTGGTGGGTATTTAAGCAGAAAGCATCAATGGGGAATCTCAACGAGCGTCGTCCTGTCCTTTGAAACGGCTGTTGTTTGGCCTATTTGCTCTTTGCACCTGACGCTCTTAACACCTGGCATGTCGCCCTCGATGGCTCCACCGAAAAACCATCATTTGTCCTTTAGACATCTGTTGGCTTTCTGTACCTTGTTCCTCTCCGTCTACCTGGAACCACTCCAATTCCCCTCCTTATTACGCCAAAACCCTTCATTGCATCTATCAGCAGTCAAATCATTCAACCTACCAGTCTATCTGGGATTTTCTTTCTCATTTTTCCGTGCTTGCTGGAACGTCGCGTCCACCACTGGTTGCTGAATCCGGCGACCAATCACAATCCGCTATCCGCCATTGCCATTCTCCCCCAGCCTCCTTGAACACGGGTAGCAGAAGATGGTGCCTGCGAGAGGGGAGCCATGGGTAAGCTCTAAGAAGTCATAGATGATGGTACGTGTCGTTTATTTGGGGCATTATGACGCGAACAGTTCGTTGGCTAACAAGAAAAGGTCGAGCCGTATGAGGAAAGGAAATATGATGCCTCACTGAGGCCAACTGAACGCTCTAGCAATTCTAGAAAAACCACAGAGAAAGAAGTCAGCACTTAGTCCAGGTTTCGATGCACGGCACACTTCCCGGGACGCCTTACCTCGCCATATACTCTGCTTCGACCGCTAGCGAATCGTATCAATCAGTTCCAAAAACTCTCTATCTGCAAATTAAGCCAAATCAACCTACCGGCTTCGCTCTCGTGGTCGACTGGACTCGTAGTCGCGACAGTGGACGCCTGTGGATTAGGTACATTGGGCACGTTGGGCACGTTGGGCACTTGAACAGGAATATGCGCATTGACAGCACCTACTAAGGGGTCAAACTCGACTCAAAACGCTCATATTTACGGTTCAATAGCTTCACATACCTCCCATCTGCGGCTGAGCAGGCGCGACTACCAGAATCGAGGGTGTCCATTTCGATGGTAAGTGACATAAACCGCTCAAACGATCGATCTATTACCTTGATTATTCATTATTATTTTTTGGTGATAATGCTGATTTCTTCCCTTTTTTGCTGGTTTATTCAGTGGTACTGCGTCTGTTCGACGACTGTGGTTGGCACTGAAGGATTACAGCGCCGGTTTCCTCTCTCACCCAGAGCAAATTCCTTGCGATAAATTGCGGAACAAACGAGGGCAGGAAATGTCGCAAACCGTACCCCTTGTGAACCGGATTTCAGGCTGATTTGACCTTCTTTTGAGCATTTTTAGGTCGCTGGTGCACAGAAAGATCGTTTCTCATCATTGGCTCGACTTCTGGCGACATTTTTGGTCACTGTTGGTCGATCGGAGCTTCGATCGGAGAAAAGCACGGCTGGGGTCTCACTTCGACTATCACTAATTCGACACGCGCGACTCCATGGAGTCACCGACTTTTGTCCCATCTTTGACATTGGGCGAGTCGTCATTGACGGAGATGACCACACACTCTCGGGAGGTGCGGTCCTCGTTTGGTCAGGAGGTAGCTGCTCAGATCGAGAGGCCCACATAATTCAATTCGTCCCAGGATCTGAGCGTAGGATCTACCTTTCTTAGCTAGCTCGTCGACGTATTTTCCCTTCAAAAACGTGTGGAATAGAGTGGCTTTGACACCGTCACTGAAGACCCCTTGTTTTGACGCTGAAAAGACGTGAGTCTCTGTGTTAATCCAAAGCTCCGGGAGGCGCTTGCCTTCATTACGTGCTCCAGGATGTTGTTTTGTGATCTGGGGCTCGTAGACGTCGCAAGCGGCGTGCACACAGCCGGTGCGGTTACTCATGGTGGAGCGAAGGTGCACCGCAGCTCGATCAGTGCGCCCTTTACTCATTCTTCTGGATTTAAAGAGCTGAATTAACCCATTAGGAATAATTCCTCCATTCATTGTAGTTAAGGCTCTAGAAGCCAAGGGGGACCCAAGTCGCTGAGGTTACAAGAATCGAAGCTACCGAAGATAGATGATCACTCGAATCTACCGCATGGTTGGAAGAGCCAAACCCAACCACTTGTAGCATTTAGCGTCCGAAAAAGTGACCCGAAATATGCAAAAGACGGTACTGATTCTCACCAAGTACATCGTAGGAGCCGCCCTCTTAAGTTGAGGAGACGAGGAGTCCGCATAGCGATAATAAGAGCCATGGAATCTGCAAAGGAGTGACTCACGGTCACTGTATGCTGACAGGATGCTTTCTAGATGCCAGTCAATTGGCGTTTCCAGTGCAAGATAATGGAAGGAGATGTGCAGAGGAGGGACATGCTGTACCCGAACCCGCTTAATCCTACCTAACTCTGGTTTCCCGTCTATAAACAGGGAGGCGGACGCCCTTCGCTTTCCTATACCCCACTCGTTCAGCTCAGCTCTCCTTATTCCGTTCTTTCGCACCATTTCTGACTCTCTCCAGTCCTGCAAAGGTTTCGTTAGCCTATGCATATCGCCCGAACGGTCTGTTTCTTTGCATGCCCAATGTTATGCCGAGTTCACCTCAACCTCCTCAGCCTCCTGTTTCCGCCATTTACCAATGAAGGATGCTGAATGACTTCGCACCCTTCTCAGTAATATTCTCAGGCCTCAGTTGTGGCACTATCCCCAGTTTGACGCCGCATCTGCAGGGCATAGAACTCGTTCGTACACGCCACGCAAGCGTGCTCATTTGCAGTTTCTGCGATACGAAGCACACCATGGACGATCTTTCATTAGATTGTGTGCGCCAACATATCGATATTTAAACATCCTGAGTATAGTTTTGACTCCCATCTCAGGGTGCGGAAGCTGCTGCCCCTATTGACGTACCTATCCTGTTCGTGAAGAATACTCTATGCCCCGTATACGGTCATAGTCACGGTATCTTGATATTTCGCACACTTTGGCTTCACTCTGCGATCGCAGTAAGATCCATGAATCGACTATGGCTATGTTGATTCCTCCTCGTGGAACTCATGTTGCAGGTTTATGTCCCTATAATATGAATGTATGCACTTTATATTTCCCCCTTGAGCGTGATGGTCAGCGTCAACGGCGCTTTCTAAGCTTGGACCCGGACCACATTTGTTACTCATTTTAAATGAGCCGTCGAGGCCACCGACATATTCCTTTTCAGAAGAGATAGTTTTCCTCCCAACTGCTGCACAGCAATTACACTCCTTCAGACGCATATGGGATCTACAACAAGCGAGCAAACGAACGCGACCATGATTTTATCGAGGATTGCTACGAAAGCATGGGTAGTCTTCTAGTCTCTGTGAGTATTCGCCATCATCATCATTGCTACTACGTACTCAAGGTCGGCGTACAGGCGGGACTTTTCTCTTTGCCGTCACGGCTAGGCTTGTCGCCGAGAGTTACAAGGATCTTCGAGAAGAACCACCATTTCGAACGGAGAAACTGTTGGATTCTATTTTAAGGAGGTTGAATCAGCCAGATTCTTCAAGTGTAGGGTTTCCGGCGCGAGTCCCTTTCAAGCCTCCAGTCAACGCCATTGCTGCCAACGCTCTGTTCTTCCCAAGTCTAACTGTCAGTCTCCTAGCAGCGTTAGGGGCCATATTGGTCAAGCAATGGACGCGTAGAGTCTACGTCGGACTCAACGCCATCATCTCTTCACGCCGTGGCGCGCGTGCGCACTACCTACGGATGCAGGGAATCAAGGACTGGAGGCTGTCAGAGACTATCCCTACGGTGCCCATGCTCCTTCATGTGTCCCTCTTCCTATTTTTAGCAGGACTTGTAGTCTGGCTATATGGCCTCCACACCCTCGTCTTCATCCTTATCTTAACGACCACCGTCCTCGGCCTCGCAATCTATCTCATGGCCGCTATGATACCTTCCTTTTGGCCGGACGCACCCTTTCATTGGCCCGTCTCATCCAGCTTTGAGGCGTTGTATAACGTATTCCACAATCGACGTCAAAAACGGTCCACCGACTTTCTTCCTCTTCACGACAAAAGTACGACCACGATCACGGCCAATACGAACCTACGCGCAACCGACAAAATTCTTGTAACATATCTAGTTCAGAACACGTCCTTACAATATGACAGTCCGGACGCTGGTTTCGACGGTCTCGACATGAAGATTCTACTCGAACTTTCGAAGCATACAGAATCACCTACTCAGACAGATGCAATCATCGATCAGTTCCGGCGTGGGATGGCTCACGAATATCGCACGGGTCACATTTCAGAGTCACTGGACGAGCAGAGCATCACAGCGATCATCCAAAAAGCAGCCGAATGTGCCCTATCCTGCCGAATGAACCAGAACGATATTCGATCTGGAATCTTCCTCGAACAGGCGACCACAATGATGCAGTCCTTCGAAGTGGCGCTTCAGGTTCTCGAGTTTACGTCGGAGGCACGCAAAGGGTCCCTTGTGTCTGTTGCGGAGATGGCGAATTTGTTGATGGACCGGGCCCTGTTTATGGGTTCGGTCGACGAGATTGCGTTAAGCGCGTCCGTCATTGCTCGTGCACAGGCAAAGCTGGATAGATGGTCCCATCTCGAGAGAGCGGAGCGGGTGCTTGTTGCTCTGCGAGAACTCGGGCCACGTCCGCAGAATCCGGAATCACAAGCGGAAGACGAGTTCGAATGGACACAAGAACGAGTGGAGCGATACCAGCGTTCGATCTCGGCTCATATACTCTCCCTAACGTATCTAGGCGTTCATTTCCATACATCTTCATCGAGTCGAGGAGGGGCTGGAGTCCATCAAGCTCAGGAAAGCTCGATTCAGGCTCTTGCGAATGAAGTTTCTGCAGCTCTTCGTGCGGGGCGATTCCCGGAGAAGATGAGTTGCAGTGGAGGGAGATATACTCCGCTCAGAGACGCGATAAGCGTACTGTGGATTAACCTCCTTAGTTCGAAAGTCACTCGTTGGATGGAAAGAGTGATACCCCCTGTCGGATGGATCCCAAAACAAGCGGCAGATGGGACACATGTACTTGAAGGATCTGGGATGTAGTTTGGAAGTGGGGAGAGTACTAACCCTCTTATTGCACATTATACAAACTTTCAAACCATGTATGTAGGTCACATTATATCATAAATACTTCACATTCCGTAGTACCTATTTGGTACACCTCTGAATCTATTCATGAACTTCTTACTCCTAAAGAAGTGCAAGCACTCGTATACTGCCTATGTTCGCCGATACAACTTCGTCTGGTATCTTCTGTGGCTTTTCGGTAATAAAATTTGAGTTTGGACGCTGCATTCGAAACTGTTCGTGACGCGCCAGCAATATCGTCTCCTCCATTCTCTTCGCGCCGAGAGAGAATAGGGCGTAAGTCAATGATTGCGGATTGATAAGTGGAAGATATGCGCTGGAGTAATAACTCTAGCGGTAGCAGGGGTCTCGAGGTCCAGGTGGAGTCAAAATAACTTAGATTCTGATCAAAGCCGGATGAGATGAAGTGAAGACGTTGACCCTTTCAAAGGAGCGAACCAGAAAGGAGCAAAATCCGGCAATTTTGTCAGTCCGTCAGCGCTTGTCATACTCTCAGTCACTGAGAACGACCTGCGAGGTTTCAGCGGTCGTCCTATTCGCCTCTCCGCCGGAATATTTGCAATCGGATTCAAATGAATGCTTTGCGTAGGGTTGTTTGACACGCCACTATTGGCGGGATGACCACAAATAACGCGATTGTGACCATTGTACTGGCTTGGCTGACAGATTATCTCATCGGCTACTGTTTGCGGTGATCGCGTATGGATGGAACCGATGCATCTTCACGGGGTACGTCCCCCAATTGGTGAGATGATTGCTCTACTGCGGAGTCTGACTGGCGCCGGTTAACTTGAGCTGGTTATCGATTCCTTCTATCACCCTTTCGCTCGAATTCGTGCTCACAATAATGCAAAATTATAGCATATTGTAGAATTCGATACGGACTCCTGCATATCAAGCGATGAATTCCCTATTACTGAATGCATAGCCGCGTTCTAGGTGTAGTACTGAGCCGAGAACTGAGCATATATCTCTAGTTGCTGCTGCGTTACTAACTTTATATGGCTCTTAACTCGGATATCTTAGCCTATCCAGACAGCCGAAGTAAAGTGAGATGACGGGACACACTACTTTGGGAGTAGGACTCCCAGCTTGCATTTTCCTCATTTAGAGTACCATTGAAGTGATCTAGTTTCTATCTAGGTGTGGAGGTGTCTTCATAGGAGCCAACTCGTCTTTACTCCGTGTTGTGATGAAGGCGTTGGTCGAGTCTAGCTTGACGGGTGGCTGCATCGGTTCAGATCACGAGAATCGTAGTATCATGTCAAAAACTGGCGATAAAGTGGATGTTTCCTTCCCAAAAAGAATGATATGCGACACATTTCTATTGCTCTAGCGTATTGAGGGTAGACATTTGTCAGGAGAAATTTGTTCAGTACCGAAGCTCTGCACGTCATTTTCTTCTTCATATATCATGGACCGTAAACAAATATATAAATACACTACTGTTCTGCCATAGTGGAGACTACAAAGGGCTATCTTGGAGCAAAATTTCGATGTCACACAACTTCGTCTGGGTGCATATCCCAGGTGATATTTGGAAGTTGAGGGTCACGTGGGAGAGCAGGGGGTATAACCGGAAGTTGAATATTCACCTTAGACTGAGGAGGTGCACAGTATGAAAGTATTGTATCAAGCCATGCTACTTTCCGACTGTCGTCTGGATGCCGAAGCCGTTTGTCCCTGGTAAAGGAGCGCAACTGTACCATCGACGGAGTGGATAGGAGGTGAATAGGAGTGGCTTGCTGAAGGTGCTCTAGGAGATCCTTCAACGGCGCCTGGTAATACTTTACGATGAACCCCCACTTTGCGTCATCTATTTCACAATACGAGCATAAGCAATCGGACAAAGAAGCGAAAAAGATATAGAGGAGCTGGTGTATAAACCCCACTCGTTGCTTGTTACCGCCACCCGTTTCCATGAGGTGCTTAAGGGCTGTCACGAACCACCGTGTAGTCGCCGTTTCACTGAAGCAGAGTGTACACTTTGATCCTGCACGATAAACATGATGGCTAAGTTTCGCGCGTAGCGATACTGCCAACACGACGTCGGACGGCGACCCGTCGCCGACGGAAAGTCCAGTTTGCAATAGGGCAGTGACCAATTCTTGCAACGGCGAGTTCCTAATCAGGTCGAAACACTCCTCAGATCTTGTTCTTTTGGAGGTGAATTGCAGGTATGTTTCTAGAAAGGATGCTGCACATCTAGCGCCTCCGGTCCATCCATGTTTGAAGGTCACAGAGGTGCCTGTGTACAGCATACTGAGGGAAATAATGTTCGTACATGTCTTTAGCAGCATCAATTCCATGGATGAGAGAGGATTACCACGGTGCTTGATCCTGGCGGGGAACCCTAGGGCCTCAATGTCGAAATCTGGCAATAGCATCGTGCATCGGATTTGCTCCAGGGCCCGACAGATGTCTACTGTATCATGGGACGTAATAATTACCTCTGAGAGTATTTGAAGATCGAGTGGATAGAATTCCGTCTCTCCCGTTATTGTCGCCGCATACGAAGGTACCAATGTGACGGGTTTTGCGGGAAATATGGTTTCAAGTGGGCGTGAAGAGGCGGGAATATCCTCTTCGTCAGGCCTCTGTCGCTTTGAACAACGCCTTGTGGAGCACCAACTCCTGATTGCCCTAAATGACACTGAGAGTGACCACTGGAAAGGGGATGTCGAGTCGCTGCAGGCTATAATAGCCAATACAGTATAAGCAACGAAGCCTATTACCACGAAAGTACATGCCACCACGAATGACAGCACTGAAATGCCTTCCAGAGCCCACGTGAGAAGCCCCCCAAAAAATAACGCCAAGCCAACATGCAGAAGGATAGGTATCATCGATATGAATGCAATCAGATGATACGATTCAATCCCGTTCCAGTTGACGGCTCTCGATCTTGCTCTTTCACGTGAGGATTTCCCAGAAAGTACTCTCCTTTGGTACTCGTGGACCCACTGCTTTACCAGTATACCCGAGAGTGCAGCTATCAAGGTGATTACCAAGCTACATGTGAATATAATATTTGCCTTTTCGGAACCCGAAGGTCCGCTTCTGGAAGGTGCTCCTGCGGTCGTATTGGCGAAGGACGAGGAATTGAGCTGCATTGCGATGATCGTTAATATTTCATTCGTTCTTTGGGAATTGTCGCCAAGCAACTGAAGGTTTTGGATCATAAACGCCGTGACAATTGCGGAGAACAGACCAGCCTATTCGTGTCAAATTTAGAAGCGAGCGGATGGCAGCTGAAAAAGAGGTGCATACGAATACCAGTAAGGTGTCCATTGTTTGGTTGCATCCTTTGACGAAGTTTTCGTCTTGAACGGAGCTTCGGGCGTTGTATAATTTGAACCCGTCCGCGATGTCGAGGGTCGTAGAAGGGCGCTGGTATTCTGTTTAAGCGAACTTTTTTAGCTCGAGTAGAACAAAACGGGTGGGCCGTATATTATACACTCACCTTCGTGCTTATTGCTCATGCTAGGTAAGGTTGGCTCCAACCCGCAATCCATGCCCATCTCGACCCGTCCTGTTGAACGTTACCCGAGTACCAATTCAGTACTTTCTTGAATTGGATTACATTCTCGATGATTAATAAACCTATATCTGACAAGAATTATAGAATTCAGCAACTCGAAAGTTGATTGGCTAAGCAAACAATAAGAGACCGTCGAGATTGGGGAGACATGAGGAGACAACTAGCAAACGTCAAATATGGCCTCTGAGACTTCTACATCCCATTCTTCAACAGTTCTTTCAACGCTGCCCAAGCACAAGTTGCATTAACTTGCGCAATAATGGTCGCGTCTATCAACTCCTCCTTTTGCTGAAATAGCTGCGCTTGACCGTAAATGTCCATCTGATCCTCAAGCTTCGTGAGGCAAGACCCAAACGCATCCAGAATGGTTTCTATTCCTATCATTGTGATCCCATTGAGAGATCCATACAAGGTTCTGTACGATTGTGCGTTGATAGAGGCGGTCCAATGGTGGATACAGGCTTGGAGGAGTCCAGAAATGTCGTCAGCATTGAGGTTGTGGCCGAGACTGGCATGCTCGACCCGCGCACGTTGGAAATTGTCAGAGACGGATATAGCAGGAACGAGGAGGAAACCGAAGGCATTGAGGCCTTCGTCCCTCAGGGTTTCCTCCCGCAACCACCCCTTCAAGGCTAGCAGGGTTTTAGGCGGGGAAGCTACCTTGGGCGACGCCGCCCAAACGCCACCTCCATCCCCTTCGACTGTATAGCTCTCCGGAGCCGCGTTGATGGCCGACCATATCGTTGAGCATCCTTTCTGCGGCGAATCGACTCTGGACTTTATCTTGTCAATATAAGAATGGATGACTGTGTTACCTGACTGCTGCATGAGCGCATCGATCTTGTGCTTGATGTCCTGCCTGAGTTGACTTGGCAAATCGCCATTTCTTCGAATTATCTCCTCGTCCTCGAATAGGTTGCGAAGTTCATTCAAGCGCTTTGCCCATGCCACACGGGCGAGTCTGACGACTTCCACCACAATCTTCTTCTGATGAGACCCGGTTATTTCCAAGAGTCTCATGTACAGAGAGTCCACCTCCTCCTGAGCGACTTTAACCGTCTTCCTACTGGTCAAGTTCTGGCCCCCAGGGTGTCAGGATTGTGTACGCATTACTCTAAGGTACCTACTGATTCCCCAAAAGCATATTTGGCAATGAATTCCCCCATTATGTCGCGTAGGATCTTCTGTAACGCTTCTGTGGCCTCCCATATGGTTTTACGGATCGGTTCTTGCGCATCCACGAAGTGTTTCACTTTAGTAACAGACCAGCTTGTGCAAAAGCTAGCGACCTCCGATTGCAGATCCTGACAGAGGGACATCGCGGAATCGATATCCTCCTTCTTATTAAAGGCTGCAGATATAATGATACTAGCGAGCGATTAGAACCGATCTCCAGTCCGGTGCGATGGACACACTCGTGAGCAACCTTGATTTCGTCAATCTGGTCCACAGTGCTTTTTACTAAAGTAGTACGGCGTATTTGAATGATGGGATCGATGAGATTTGCTTTGATATTCTCGACAGTAGCCAGCATATTGCTCTGTGTGAGTGCGTCATCAATGCCTTCGGCGAATACTGCGCTCCATTGTTCATAGTTCGCCCCCAACCCAAGAATTGACCTCAACATCTAATATGGTCTTAGTAATCATCCGACTGTACATCTCACCAAGAAGCTATACTCACCATATCTCCGCCCTTTATTGCCTTTATTGCTTCAAGCGGCGGTCGCTTAGGGCTTTGCTCGACAAACAAGGTCTTGATCTGCCGTACAGTGAGGTAGTTGTAGGGGCTACAAAATGTCAAAGGGATGGGTTTGAGTGAGTGAGTTATCAAGAGGCTTGCGATGCCAAAAGCATCCTCGTAACTTCGACGGTCGCTTTCGTCACATGATTCAGCTTTGGTTGCCACCGCAATCCACGGCTTGGGCTTCAACGAGTTGAAGTGACCCAGAAGACGCATATCAATATTGAACGCCTCACTCCCGATAACTGAACCATCACAAGGAAATACGATGATTCCTCCGTCACATCGCTCGAGTTCTCTTTGCCATTGCGCTTGGGCCACCGCCTGAGTTAGGCCTGTCAGCTTTCGAAACGGAAAGCAGCAGTGACCACTTACGGGATCCAGGTTAATATTATCAAACCCCTGGAGTAATAATACTTGAGGGTGACGGGTAAACCCAAAGGACGTTACCTACAGGGAGATCCACAAACTACAGTGGCAATCAGTAGACTGGTAGGCATTGTAGTGCTCGCGTACTTCAATATTGGGGCTTTCGGTAGGGAGAGAGGTCAAAGCAGACCGAAGGATCGGCCAGTTGTCGTTCAGCTCGTTGCGTCGTCGAGCCTCTGCCGGAACCTTATAATAGGACAGCACGAGTCCTCCGAGATCTTGAAGCTACTTAATATTCAGTATCGGATAGTTGTGATTTTATGACTTACAATCTTTATAACATCATCGTTCTTAAAAATAAGCTCGTTTCCCGGCTCCAGTCCTTCGCCCGAGGCTCTTACGCGCTTAACGAGTTCACACTCGAGGGATTTCGAGGTCATTGTGTCATGGATATACTCATCAAGTGTGCGTATAAGTGGCCGCAAGTGATCAACTTCAATCCGAAGGGTGCGCTCCTTTGAGCTGTTGTCATGCTCGATAACAAGCGGCCAGCATGGACTCAAAGTCATATCTCTGGGATCTAGATAGATTAATTTCAGTTCCAGATCTCATAGGTTTAGTTATCACGAACCTCTGATAGAGAGGGCCCTCTCCCCAATGAGAGCATTCATGAGGGTGGTCTTGCCATGCGCGCTCATTCCGCACACGGCAATGCGAATGCGGCGGTTCTCGATGATAGATAAATTTTCTCGAGCCCGTGTTTGAAAGTTTGATATCACCTCCCCTGACTCTACAGTGCATTTAAGCAACGAGATGATGTCACTCGGACATGACTCTGGTGTATATTCTTGAATCAATCTCGTGAATATGTTGATAGGTGGATTTTCTCTACGCATTTGCACTTCCCAGAGTCGCGCAGCATCGAATACGGTCCCTAAATATGGAGCCAAATGGACTTCTGTTGGAGTTCCGGGACTTGGGGCGTAGTGTCGCAGGACAATCAAATTTGGCCGCCCCTGATACTTCAGGTCTTCGTGAGGGGTCAGTTCTTTGATATTTGCCAGTATGTTCTCTCTCTGAAGACGAAACGGCGTGTCTCTGAAGCAAAGAGCCAAGGCTTTGACGGCCACTTGGCAAGATGTTGCCACGATCTTGTCTTGGTCAACATCGAGGTGGATTCTCTGTGCTTCAAAGATAAGCCGTAGGGCTGAAGACGCCTCACGGATTCCGTTGGTTTGGCTTCGAATTTTGTCAGCGAGAACGAGAGTAGACTGCTTGCTCCCTCCAATCAATGCCTTGTAGAAATGTAATCAGAGATAATCAAGAGAGATACTCGTTACTCACGAGAGTTAATTCAGCCCTCTCAAGGGCTTCCATGAGCAATCTAACCGCCTCCATTCCTTCATGGCTCGTAGTCAACCTATCAAATGCCTTGCCACTATTTCTACTGATCATAAACAGTAAAAAATTGGTATCGGCAAGTATGCAGCTCCGTAGACCTTCGACGGCATGTGTCAGATTTTCATCGCCAACCTCTGTTGTAGAGTTATCATAAACGGATTCGGCAGCTGAGAGGGTCGAGCGGAAGCGGTTATAACCCTGGTTGGAACTCCAAGTTACGGAAGTAGCCATCTGAAACTGGCACGCTGGGACTTATTTGGACTTCCTTATAACGAGCGGAGGGGTAGGCACAGCCTTGCCCGAATCCAATACAACCATTTTTTTCAAGCGAGTGGACAGTTAGGGGCCCAATCTCATGGAGGACGTAACTCATAACATCATTCAAATGTTCCAGGACCCCAGACTTACCTCCAGACTCACACACGCGACTGCCTCCATTGACCAATAAGCCCGTCTCTTGACTATCTAGGGCCTCTTTGGGCCTCAAAAAGCGAGTATGTTTGAGCGAAAATCCCTAAAATACTCAAAGACCATGGGAATGTTCGAGTTTATACGAGATAAGTTCATGGGAGAGTCGTATCATTCCGAATAAATTCCAAACCAGCCGGAGGTGGCACGTTGTCTCCTTCTCAGAATGTCTACCTTGATTTCCGAGGTGATAAAATCGTGCGACGCAGCGCTGCAAGCATCGCAACCTCTCTTTCATGATTTTCCCACTGCCGCGTTGCTCCTCAGGAGCCAATTGCTCTCCCTTCGTCGACAGATGGGACTAGTGGAGATTCTTGACAAGTCGTACCACCCGTTGCTGCGGGATTTATGGAAAGACCACGAAGTGGAAGCAAAGTTAGACGAATCACTGAAGGCCACACTGATATTTGTTGGGACATTCGTCGAAAACCCATCACAGCTCCCCGGTAGGGTCCATATATCCAACCAACTGAAGTTTAAGACGGCTGAGGAGATGGAAGAAGCCGTTGAGAACGTCCGAAGCCTGCGGAGAGAAGGGAACAACGCACTCAAAGCAGCGGTGCGCGAGGTTCTGAAGAACGTGTCCAGTCTCACAATAGAGAAAGAACCATTGGTTACAGATTTCGCCCGAAGCCCGCTCGGCGTCACGGCCGCAAATCTGGAGTCATTTAACGCGACCGGCAGGTTTCTCTCCAAAGTTGTCTCCCAAGAAACGGAGAACGTGGTTCGGCAAGTGACGTTACACTGGTCCAAGTATCTCAGTACCGACTCCGGCATGTTTATACAGCTATCTCTTTTATTGGTGTGGGCTCGAGCGGTCCCAACGCTAGCACAAGACTGGTCAAGATGGCTCCATCCATCTATGGCGAGCGAACGAACCCTCATTGATCAGCTTGAAACCTCTATTGAGCAGCTCGATCAATCATTACGAGATGCCATGGTTCGTAACCATACCCAACGATTCCGCATAGCTTTCGTCGGTGTCGAAGGTTCAGGGAAGTCGACATTGATCAACTATATAATAGGCGAGGAGCTGCTTGATGTGTACTGTTAGTAAATTCTCTTCACCCATTTCCATACATCTGAGGTTTCAAAGTTGGCCAGGCGACTGCGTATCCCTGCTGTATTCGACATGTTCCAGAAATAGAGAGACCGACCCTTCGGATAGATGGTATATATTTCACGAGGTGTGCCAAGGAGATTGCCGCATTCAATCTCATTACAATTCTGGATCGTTTCGGTCGAGAATGGAAAGGCGAAGGTCTGCCCGAGTATCTTACGAATGCTACATCCGTATTTTACCTACGACACGTTTACATACGCTCGAGAGATACTCTCGCAGCCTTTCAGGATCCTGAATTCACAATACAGCCAATAATAACTGGAAAAGATATATCGAAAACGGTAAATTCTGATAACTCTCAGTTATTCCTATAAATAACTGCTCTTTTTAGCTACGAATCATCAACGTCATCGCCATGTGCTGCCTCGCTCTCAAGATCCCATTCGAGTGCTTTGCTCAATCTCGTTGGGCTATTATTGAGATGAATCTCCCAATATTCGGGGATGCATCGAATAGATACGAAGTAAGCGTTGGTGTCTTTTTCTATTCGCTCTGTTAACGTTACTTTTCAGCTGCTCGATCTTCCTGTGGGTAGCATCGCATTGAAGTCGTGGTCCTACTAATTTGTTTTAGGGTGTATATGGTACTCAAGGACAGGTGCGGTTCATTTACTCTGTTTCGCTACTTCTCATTCTCAGCTGTCTAAAGATATATTGGGAAGAATTGGTCCGTGAGACATTACGTGATGCCGATGCAATCATCGCTGTCATCAGCGCTCCTGAAGTGACCAACGATTACGACGAAGAGCAAGCATGGCGAGCCCTACCGCGAGTAGTCAAGGCAGGCTCCCATCTAGCACCCAGCGCAATCATCCTCACCAAGTCGGATTCATTAGCATGGGATCAAATGGAGCGAAAGGAGAGAGAGAAAGCCGTGTTAGAAACTTTTTGGCCATATTCGGTGCCAGAGAAACCAACGCCTGTTCTTGAATGTTCTCCACTACTCGCTACCAGTGCGAATCTCTACATTTCCGCCCACAAAGATCGAAGCGTTCGCCCAGATTTCCAGACAATATGGGATACGCCTATGAGCTACGTACGTTTTTAATGCTTGGTTCGCTTGATGTCTGACTCTCGATCTTATAGGTGCTAAAAAAGAAATTTGGAAGTCTTAATTATGTCTTGAGCAGATCAAATGAGACAATAATGGAGGCGGTTGAAGACACGCTAGCTCAGAGCAGTATGGATCAGACTATGCTCGCTCTCACGAAACTTTTGAGTGGTATCTGGCAAGGACAGCGCCTACGCGAAAGGGAGGGACTATTGGTTCGTTTACAAACCCTAAAACCGGCCTTCCTGTGAGTAAAATTTCGCCTAATCACTATTCGAAATCCTGACCAGTACTTAGAAAAACTCTCTCTGAAATCGGGGTTCTTGATCAGCAGATCTCGCACAACGGGATCGCAGACAAAGCATCGACGCTACAGACCGAATGGAATCGACTCAAGGAGCAGTTCACTAAAGATTGTATGAAGCTGTCATCGCTCACTACCGCCACCTTGAAGCAAGGCGCTGCTAGTTCTCTTACTTCGGCTCTTCTTGAGACTAGGAAGGAATACACTCTGCATGAATCCACAGAGACTGTCCCGGTTCGTGCTCTAAATCGAGGAATTTCAAATTCTGATCTTGCTCGACCAGGTCCTGAAATTACAATCGCTTCAGGAAGTTAGAGCTTTCGTACGGTCTGTAGAGGGAAATCTTCTTCACCGCTTGAGACAACTGGAGCAGGAGGCTGAAAAGGCTGTCATTAAGGGATTACAGACCTACCGCGGGGATCAACTGAGGGACTTACCTCGACGGGTTGGCGAACTCGATGCCGAGTCCGAGATGATGCTCATCCCCCTGCTAACTTTCACTGGAGCTGACATCGATTTGGTTGGACAACCAATCACGATTCCGCCTGACATTGAAGCCTCGCATATCACAATCGAAATTGTTGCACTGCCGCCCCAAAAGACCAGCTATCGTGAGGTGCAAATACGCCTGCTTCGACGACTCACCCATGAAAAAAAGCAAAATCTTGAGAAGCTTTCGCCATTAAGCCAAGTCTTACTCAAACTCCTCTCACTTATTCCGTTCCTATATGAAATTTCCATCAAGCCAAAGACGACTACAAAGACTCACTATAACCTCGATTTGAACGGATTGCGCACTGCGTTGGACTCCGTCGTAGTGTCGTCTTGGAGCGATCCCCTATCCAGGATCGTGCAAGCCGCAATTATGAAGGAGACTCAGCGAGGCGGGGACCTTGTGGCGGACGCCATTTTCTTCGCATTGAGCCAGGCTCCTGCTCAACACAAGGTTAGCACCGTTGCAGGGTCTCATGAACTCGAGCCTTCCGCGATTCGTACCGTCGCAGCTGCGTTCATGAACTTGGTAGGATCAGTGACACTGCTCCAATGTGATTTTTAGAAATAATTACCATACTTGGAATGTGGATAATTATAACGCAATTTCAGCGTTTATTTGATTAATTAATTATTTTCGAAATATTTTTGAAACTTGTTGAATTCAATGCATTGCATTCTTGCGTTGTCTGCCATACTCCCGCCCAATACCCTTGGAAACTCATAAAGCCTCGCTCAGAAAGAGTCCAAAATAAAATCGCAACGAAAATAACTCCAAACCCACCTATAATCATGGCTAGTATCCTGGCAGGCTTCACACGATGCGAGCTAAGCCTCGGAGAAATCGCTCGCATCTGTCAAGATCTTTCAAACAAGCGAGGAACCGATTACGAGACCCTGATCAATAACTTGACCAGTGCTATCAACGCGATGTCCTCTTGTGCCGCGCAAGCGACCATTATTGAGGATCGTCTCCAGACAGCTTGTCCTGAAGCGCAGGACCTTACCGACCTTCTACAGAAGGCTATTGACACCTTTAACGTATCAAAAAACTCTTCGGGGATGTCCATCTTCCTCAATCTCCGCCTTATTCCTCATCCAACTCGCGGCAAGACCAATTCCTTCTCCCTCGAAGGCGACCTCCGTAAGGCGGCCACACGCATACAAGATATCACCAGTGACCTAGAAAATGCATATAAACGTCTTCATAAACGGGTCGAGTCCGAAGCAAGTCTCCAGCACAATATAGCAAAATACAAAATTGTCCTCCGGGCAATATGTCTCGCCTTCAAAAAGGAGCCTTTCAATATCTCCGAGAATTTGATGAAGGAGGAAATCAAACTCCTCTATACAGAAGCTCAGCTTCTCGAAACTCCCGCTCGTAGCTCGCTCTTTGATGAAATGGGGCAAGTCACCGTTCCAGAGCCTTTCAGAGACATCTCGGTGAACGAGTACGACATCTATTCCCCAAAGGGGCTCAATGGGGAGCAGCCTCAACTCGAACTAGACATACTACTACACCATCTCTTCGCAAGATTCACTACTGGGGCTCCACCAGCTCCAATGCACTATATTTTTCAGCTGTTGGCCAACAACGGCACCGCTTGGGTCGAGAATAGCCTAGAAGAAAGCACTATAAACAGAGTTCTCTCACGTATCTGCCCACAAAAGTTCACTAATCTGCAGCCTCATCTTGTGGGAATGGATGAGAGTCGAGAGGATTGGGTTCCCAGTAATGAAGCAGTGCGAAGCGTTCTCAAAGCTCTCGGCGACGAGTCCTACAAGGTTCTGAAGAAAGCTTCTAAACCATGTCATCGCATTGCTGTTATTGGAGCGACGAGCCATGGCAAGAGTAGCTTTATCAACGCTCTGATAGGGGAGCAATTTATTGCTGTTAGCGGTATGTTTATTACTGTCGTATTATCGGATAGTGACTTTGATGCTATTATAGGTCTGGCAACTACGGGATGGCCCCTGGTGATTCAACACGACTCCAGTTGCAAAGTTCCCACACTGGAAATTCAACCCGATCACTTTAAAGCCTATATCGATGCAATTGCCCGATTCCGACCTTCAGATTATATGGCACCAATCGAGGAAGCAATCAAACACACGCAAGATACTGGAATTGAGCATAGCCTTGGTATAGAGAAAATGGAACTACATCGACGGTGGGCCACCCTCAAGAAGGATCGCCGTACCTTTAACCAGGAGCTCGCGGAATATGAAAGCGGTTCATATGCCTTTCCCGTGGAAACCTTTGACTTGCAGCAGATCAACGACACCGTAAGCCATTACTCAATTACACAGATACTCCACTCAGAGATTGTTAAGATCGGACGCATTGGAACTCTGATTCGCCTTTGCTATCTCTTCGGATTGAGGGGGCTTGAGAACGATGCAATCTGGCCGAAACTAACAGTAGCCATGAGTAATATCCCCGAATCTCTCAAAACAAGCACACTTGAGGTACGCACGCTGATTCATGAGATCTCTATCTTCACTAAAGGAAGAATAGCTGATTGACTTACCGGTAAATCAAACTATAAACCAATAAACTATTGCTGACGACTTTATTACAGGGATATGGTGAGACCGTCATTAAGAAGGTTCGGCATTCCCTATGAAATCGATAAGAAACTGACTTAAAGTCTTCAAGGGAGATGTTAAAGCGCAATGGGAACAGATCATTGGTACCGTTGATGGCGTTGTGCTTGTTTTCAAGACGGAAGGCAAGCTACTCAGTGACCCCAATTATTCCGCCCATGAACATAGCTTCTTATCCAGGCTAAAGGAATGCCTAGATAGGGACAAAAAGCCAGTCATAGCTATCGGGACGTATGGCGATGACATCCATGCCCAAAATTTCAACGAGGGTTTAATCGCAATACTCTTCAGTGTCATATGGCCCCATGTCTCCGAAAAGGTGATCAATAACCGAGTTACGAAGGTCTCGAATGTAGAATGGATCAGTGCAGAAATTGTTTCAAAGCGTATGCAAGGCCCTGATGGCCTAAACTATGGAAAACTTGCGGAGGGGATCGGTGCCCTGGTAAGATATTCATTAGGGGTGCAATGGATACTCATTAGAACGCAGACTATGAACCTCCTTCCCATCCATCGAAAGTCTGAAGCTCAAGGTTCAGCGATTGATCGTAAAGCGCTGGAAGAACACATCAAGTCGATGAAGAAATCCTCAGGCTTTCCAAACGCTCTGAATCTTATCAAACTTCTGGACTTTAGCAATGCGGGAATCACTTTTATTTCATCGATACAAGGGCTTCTCCAAGTGTTTCGCAAAGTTGATGAACTCTATCAGTAAGAAAGCTTGATGAATAGTACCCCAAGACTGAAATTATCAACTCAGGAACCTCATCACTTCTTCTTTGAAAACCAGAGAAGATCTAGAGGCCGCCGATGTTCAGCACGAGGAACTGAGGGAAACGATAGCCAACTTTACTTTGATCTGGTTCTATAAGAAGGGTCAATTTTCCCAAGATCAACAGACCAAAGTTGACGACTTTGCGCACAAAGCCAGGAAGAAAGTCATCGAACACCTTAAGATGTTCTTACAGGAAGGGTTAGAAGCCCTGGAGGTCACTGAGGATAACGGAAGTGTAAGTTACATTATTGTGCAATCCTAGTGACACTGATAGACATATCCAGCTTTCCTTGACCAAAGGGCAAATTACTTCGCTCTGTTCGCGTGTCGGCCAAAACCTTGATGATCTCCTCGACCACGTCCAGACTGGCATGGTCAATACAGTTCGAGAGCTCATCGTCACTGCGTGGGAGCAACGTATCAAGGAATTGGTGGGGACCTTTGATCTCGCGCAACTCTGCGGTCAGGGTTCTGGGTCTGAGAGCGATGTGTTCAAAGAACGAGTGTGCCACGGTATCCAGGATGCGGTAAAGGAGCACTTTCATTCCAAGGTCCCCATAGACAAGCAGTTGCTGCGTTTGATCAACTCCTGTTTGCCAGCAGGACCCGCCCAGCCAACGAAGCAAAATGGACGCGCCTTCTTCGGCGCTCGATCCAAGGCTGAGAATAGATACATCCACAGGATGGAGGACAGTGTGCCTAGTAGTTCCGACCTGATAGAGATTCTGACCGGTTTCTCGGTCAAGCAGTCGCACAGCGAAGACACTGGAGGCAACAAGAAGTACATCCCTGTTGTTGAAAAGCGGCAATTAGATAGCAACACCTCCCCGCAAGATTTGGCGTCGCACATCTATAACATCGTAGGCATCATGGGTCGTTCCCCCGTGCTAGCATCCGCAAACACTCTTAAAAATGCCTTCTCAATGGTCAAGGATGTCTTCAAGGACAAGATTACGGTTTCGAAGACTGATCTTCTCCAACGCTTCGCAGAAAAACTTATCGATCCATGGCACCGAATTGTCCTCCAGGAATGGCGCGACAGTCTTCAAGGGGCCATCGACCTTTGCGCATCTATCGGTATGACGTCCGTGTGGGAAATTATGGATCTCAAAAAATCTACAATCAAAAAAAGCCTGGACAACCACGGAAATCCTCTCTGTCCGGATAGCCTCAAGTCGCTGATCATAGCTCAAGCAAACTGTTCAGCGTACATCTCGGCTCTGGAGACCCTGGAGAAGATATGTCGCGATGATAAATTGAAATACTATGACCCCGCTACATCAATGAAAGGTTCGTGCCATGCTTATAAGGAATATTTCATTGGCCTGTAATGACCCATCGGAATAGCCTCATCTTAGGAATCGGCTGTATCTGTTTCTTTCTACAGAAATACTGCGTGGAAGGCACTTATTTGACCTATATTGTCCTCTCATGCCCTAGTGTTCTATGAACCTTTGTGTAATGACGGCTCCTATCGTGCCGACCCATCTAATTAGATTGTCCAGTAAACCCGATTTTCAGGCTGTCCAGTGAAATTTATGACGGTGAAGGTGGGCGCGTGGGAGACACTACTAACAGTCCGCTCAATCAAACTCTGACCGATATTTAGCTGATTACGTTTTCCAAAGCCCATCCATAGTCCTAAGTGCTGAAGCCACCTATGTCCTCAGAGTGAGGTCGACGTATGCATGAAAATCTGCCACGACTTTCGATTAGCCATCGCGTCGTCAGCCCTGAAGCTCAAATGCATCGGAGCGGGGTTTAAACTCCTTGGACTGATCCAACATGACCGACGCCGTGCAGCCGTTTGGTTTCACTCCACCAATCATTCAATTGAGCTTCTAATAGCATCTTTTCCACAACAAAAACTGCTCATTCACCTAATCGTGATAAGGTTCGATGCTTCAAGTCCGCCCGGTGATCATCTACAGTTTGTTGATACAAGTGTAGTTACAGGTTGCTCTATGTACTCGGGATGACCATGAGATTGTTTCTACCTCATATTCTGGATATCGATCGCAATGGCAACAAGGCCGACCGAAAGAAAGTACGTAACTGCTAAATTACGTAGTTCCCTGTGCTATACATCTGACCACCATATAGACGACTATATAGTTATGCAATTGATGATAACCTCGTTCACCTGCCTAAGAGGAAAGGGAAAGCGTGTGTATCGCACCTAATGCCAGGTGGTCGCATGGACGGGTAAGTATTTAACTAAGATACATCATGAATGGTAAGAATAGTATGATAGTCAAAACTTTAATCAACGACCTGTTCGCACGTATCATCTCCCAAATTTCCAACAAAGACGAGTTGAGTGTCCATTGTTTGGGTGCATAACGCTACGAAGTTGACGTCGCGGGTAGAGTTATTCTCAATGTATATCCCAAATGCGTTCCGAATCTCTGCATTCCCAAAGCCGTTCCTCCTGTCATGGTCAACGAGCATTATACTCGATATAAACGAAGAGTGATACACGCCTGCATTTCCGGAGTTCATTTGGAAGCGACGATGGTGTGACTCGGGTTCAATTTGTGCGGATAGCTTACTCTTCAGTCTGCGCCCTTGATCGGCGCCGTTTACACCTTTGGTAAGTACCGAATTGACAAGCTGGCGAGACTGTGCCTAGGTGACTGATAATAAGTCTACGTACACGGGCGGACAAGAAGCATGACTAAACAAGCAGAACATAGGAAAGGAAATGCTGCCTCATACAAGGAAACTAATCGCCACATGTTACTTAAGCTGCCTACTTTGGGACTAATTTAAAGTGAACATGGGTCCCTCCCTCGTCCTCACATCCTGCGAGCTGCACCAGTCTGTTCTTCTCGTTATCTGATAGGGTGGGCATGTTGCAAACATCACGGTTTTTGGCGAGGTCGTCAACCGCCTCCGTGGCGTCGAGGCGCACGGCAGCGATAGTTGAGTCCGAGAGAACTCGCTCCTTACAATTGAACGCTTGAATGAACACGACAATGTTGCAAGCTATCCCGACGCAGATATTGAGCAAGAGCCATGCGACCACTCGAGCTGAGTCCACCGAGGCTTCCGAGACCTGGATGGGAATCCATACAGCAGTACCCAAGGTTGTTCCTGGGTCACTGAGAAACTCAGTCAATGAGTTCCACGCTCCGCAGTACGCTTGGGTGACCGTATCCATTATAAAGCGATCCAGGCCCCTCTCAGGCGATCTTAATGTCGTGTTCATTCTGCTGAGGATGGTGGATATCTCGGCCTGAACTTGAATAAACGACTCTGTCGCTCGGTCTGAGTGGAGCTCAATTTGCGATTCGTTGCGCAGAACGGTAGGGCTGACGATTCGACAGTTTGTACACGTCCCATTCCTAGCACGGAGAGGAACACAAGTAAACGCGATGCAGTGGTCTTTCGGGTAAAGTATGTACGAGATGCTGTAGTATTTCAGGTTTGACACCGCCGTAAACGGCTCATAAACGTACTGTCCTACACGTTATCTCTACCACCGGTAACAAGCGTTGCGTCCGCAAAAAATGGAGTCTCCTACACGGTATTGAACCGTACTCATTGACGGAGCACGCATTCTGGCGTGCACACGAGGGTCGTATGCGAACACTTGACCATTGTAGCTCCTTCATTGGCGAGTCGTTTCGATTGAACACCAGTTCACCGCAGGATTATAGCTCTTGGGTCCATACTATGCAAGTACCTGAGCCACCTGCGTCCATATCAGAACGAGTATCGTACCTTGAACGGTAGGCAGGGGATGCCACAATTGTGGCAAACGGATTCGAGGCGGTCGGTTTCCTCATAGTCCCGTCTCACATCCCGATGGACATGTCTAATCAAGCTCCTTTCACGCGCTTCATGGACTTGGCTACACTGTACTACGGAAGCATGTAGAGATCTCGAAGAAGCAGTGGTACGAATCCATGAGGCGACAGCGGCTTGCGACGTTTGACAGTGCACTCAAAGCGGTTTTCCTGATAGGCATCAGGACTGCCTTGAATGTCTTCAAGACATCCGGTTCACTAATGACATCCAAAAGCTCGATGCGAGTATCAACCTCTCGGCGAAGGAGACGTGTTTGAGCGAGAAGGAAATCGAAGAGATGATAGATGTAGAATCCAACGCAGTTTGTGCATGGATGGCGTTGAACGAGGTAGCCAAACGAAGTGATTGTGTCGAAGGAAGGCAAGTCGGTCTTGAACAAAAGTAGATAACTTTATGAGTGGACTTGTTTTGATTATATTAATTTCTCCGGAACACTTTTTCGTTTTCAATGGGTCGGAGTCCATTATAGTAAAGCGACGACATTGCTGAACGGCTGTGAGCCCAAGTAGACGCAGAGACCAACTTGGAACCTGTCGTGGCGTAAAATTCTGGACACCACCTCAACTTTCTTTCCTGAGAATCATTCGAGATTGACGTAAATTTCAATCAGCACAATGAACATATAACGGGTCGATAACTAGTCTCAACAGTCCTCCCCGCTTCATCGCGTCTGCGCTGCTCTCGAGTACGACAAATCCGGGCTTGCCCCGCTTTATAATGCCCACTTTGGGATTTAATCAACGCGAAGTAGGTTGGAAATTTATATCATGAAGCAAATAGCTGACCTGCGGCTATAATCGTAGACTCTACTAAACACTGAACCTTTGAAAAATGGTATTTCTATGAGCCGCGATTTGCTAAGAAAGGTCATAGGGAACGGGTTAGATCAACCGCAGGCACGTATTGTGGAAGAGCAATGCGGCTTAACTGCAATACAGCGGTTACTCGCCGCACTTGGTGCCGCTCAATCGCTATGGGTTCGTGACACCATTTCTGACAACTTCATCCTGAAACTTATCAGTTCTAGGATACCATATGCAATTCTATTGCCCCCCCAAGTGCACCGATTACGCAGGAACAGGTCGATATCGCACACGAAGACCTAGTTAGAGCATTTAAAGACGCCCAGGAGTCGATCCATGATATAAACAGCTCCCAGGATGCAGATGGGTCACTAACCACTGATAGAGCACACGCTGCTACGATTGACGCCCTCAAAACTTGCTTTGGGAGCGCCCCATTCCGGCTATCACCTGCCAATTTACAAAAGCTAATACCCAGTGGTATTCATGGTCAGCAAGGTAGCTCTCTCTTGTCATTGCTCAATCATCATGGCTTTTCGGCTGCGGACAGACAGCGACTTGGGATGATTCCGTGCCTTCAGGAGCTCATACCAGTAGTCACTGCATGGTTGTCAGCACAAAGAGGAGACATCTTTAAGATACTTCTTTCTGCCTATACACCGCTTGCCAAGCCCCTCCTCGCCACGCGCCAGTTACAGGGAAACCCCAAGCTAATCAACCTTGCTACAAATTTTGGCGCGGCGCAGACTACGAGAATTGAAACCGATGTTTCAAGTCACCTGAGATTCGGCATTCTTGGTCTATATGGATTGGGAAAAACGACATTGGTCAATGCCCTAATCGGAGATGAACTCCTCACAACTGGAAGTGAGCCAACCTTTTCCCTTAAAAACCTAATATATTCTCATCATATCGTGGTAGATGGCGACTGGGAAACTACACCTTTCCTTTCACCCGGATGGCCGATCATTATTTGCCATAGCCAGGGTGCCATGATTCCCACTCTATCCATTGACCCTATCAACTTCATCCCCATCCTTAGTATTCTCCGACGAGAGGAATTCGACCCTGCGGAGAATCCTTTATTGGAACCAGTAGCTGTAGCCATGTGGGAGGAGTATGAAAAGTCACGGTCAAGCTCCTCAGAAATGAGTGCACTCA
>WSTO01000020.1:0-51602 GCA_019627685.1 Serendipita sp. 399 | reverse complement strand
TATCGAATATCTGTGGATTTGCGGCGATGGCAAGTGGTCAAGTTTGTATTTTGCACCCATCGCAGACTCCGCACCTTCGTCTTCTCGTATGACGACCATCACATTCTCGATTTGAAACAGAGCTCCAAGATGATACTCAGCATCCCCACTTTGATGGAGAATGCTTCGACGTTTGAAGAAAATACCGGACTTTCGACGAGCCTACGATGAACGCCCAAGGCCCATCGGAATACGCTTCTTTAGCCAAGGATATTATCTGGAGACCGGAGAATGTGAAAAAAAAAAAGGCCGAGTGGCCTTGATGATTCGGATCCCCGCAGGCTGGTCCTCTATTGAGGACGCATGAATACTGGCGCAAAGGCGGGAAAGGCTGGTCTACCGAGCGTACCCCGGCTTTCACCGTGCCTACTCGTGTATGTTCGTGTTCAGCTTCCGTGTGTTACTCCGGCACCTAAACGAGGTTTTTTCTGTGTTTTTCTCTAGGTCGCATCCTAGCCTGCGACGGAACAAGCCACACACTCGTCCATACACTCGCCCTCAGCTGATTTTTTCGCCGAAGAAAATTAGCCGCGGTCCGGCTATAATACCAACACAAATATCCTGGAGGATGGAGGAGATGATCCCGTGTCTGTCAGCTGCACAGAAGCGAGACATTATAAAAGGCCTAGGCAGCGAGGCAGCACCTTAGCTTGCCAACCCAATATCCGGTACCCCCCCTTAAGCGATCCAGTTGGCCGGTGGAGCGACAACACGTTTGCGTCTGGCCAATGACATACGCACAGCTCCGAGTGCCCAATAGGCCATTTTACACCCCAGAGCCACACCCTTTACGTCCAACCTCATACTCAGACCCCCACCTTTACGACTGTTACTCCTGGGTGGTTGAGCATACTCTCAATAAACAGTCTATATTCCACTCGTATACAGCAGATCAATCGCCTACAATGCCTTTGGTGAGTTTCTCTGTAGCTTCATGTTGTGGGTGTTTGGAGGCTGATTGCCCATGCGCTCGCCGTTTCATGTTCCAGTTTCTGCTCGATTCGATAGAGGAAGACGAAGAGTGCGTCATGTCGACTCCACACATCTTTTCGAAATCGGCGCCGGCTGAACAACATTGCTCTGTACGTTCCCTCCCGTCTTTCTCTTTGTCTTTGGCAAGCGATACTGACGTGGTATTGACCACTCATTTTTTTTTTTTGCTTTCTTTTAATCTCGGTTAGCAATTCGCCCATTCCTCCAATCGGCGAAACTCGCCCTCACACTCAATCTCTCCGTCGCCTCCCCCACATTCACCGACTCCGAACGTAACCGCCGCAGCAGCAAGCTATCACTCGTCGTCGACTATAACAACTGCTGGCTATGGCGGAACGACTTCGCCGGTGATGAGCGGCCAGCCACGTCCGCTTCCGACCGTCTACGAAGACGAGACGGAGGAGTCGGAGGAAGGACAGACAAACGGCAGCAGTGCGACGAGAAGGAGCAGTACAAGCTCTTCATCCTCCTCCTCTCCTTCTCCAAAGGCCAACGACAAGGACAGTTGTCGGCTTCGGAGAAACTATGCGTTTTCCGATCTGCGTCAACTTCGGTTATAAGCAACTGCTCATCCATCGTCCATCATCATCATCAAACCTCCCCTTAATTCCGAGAATTACGAGTTAGACTCTCGGTGAAACTCGGTGGTTTTTGTTAGGCGTGGCGTCTGTCCTGGCCTTTTCCCCCTTAACCTATCCCCTACGCCTCTAGTTGCCGTTCACCGGTTCGTGGTTCCGATTCGCCAACGCCGTCGTTCCGCGTCGTACGCGGTGTCCTCGCCCTTCGTCCGACTCTCTATTGCACGTTTGATACCTGCTTGTCCGTTCGTTACCATTCCTCGCTCTCCCAGGTCCTCTGTCTTCTGTCGTCTCATAACCCTTCCTCTCTCATTCCCTTTACTCTTCGAGCAATCCTCGTGTCTCTCCTCGATGCATGTCTAGTAGTGTGTTTTTGTCTCCCGGTAGTGTACCTGTACAAACGTCTCGGAATTGTAGTAATACGCACAGTCTCCTTACTCTCTATCTTATTCTCGCATGTATTTCTCTCTACTTTCCCGCACGCGCAATCGTCAATCGACTGTTTTTCTTTGCGATTCATTTCCCAGACAACTAAGTTATTTTCACACGGGATATACACACTAACGGTCCTCAAGTACGCTTTTTTTCTTTGGGTGACAATCGAAAATTGTGGATTGACTACGATACTAAGAAAACAAAAAAAGGAGAGCACGAAACACAGAACAAAAGGGTGAGGGTGAGGGGGGAAGAACGACCAAGAAAAAGCGACCACAAGAAAATGAATATAAAAATAAAAATGCAAAAAGACGAGAAACGCTAGGGCGTGAGCAGCAGAAACGACCGGAAGGGGGGGATAGCTAAGTTTGGCACGTATAATACATAACTGGGATGATGCTGATGACGATGATACGGTAGAGACAACAACGACAAGAGGAGGGCGTATGGGTGTGCGAGGCGCGCATTGCGCAGCACTTGCATTTGCACGAGCGTGTGATCGACCTAAACTTGGGTGTCCATCTTGAGGAGTGGGGGGTTTGAAGATTGGAAAAACAATGTGCGATGGAGCGATGCAATGAAGAAGTTGGGGGGATGGTCGTGGTGGTAGAAAATTACAGGTGATGAAGGGGAAGGCTGGCATGATAGGGGTGTGTCCGTGGAAGCCTGCATAAGAGTAGGGTGATGGGTGGTTTGGTGGCGTGGTGGGTGGCATAAAGTGTTGTGAAAGTTTTCGTGATCATGATCCATCGCATTGTCATGATGTGCATGGTAGCATCAAAGAAGAATGAAAAGGAAGAAAGTGGGAAGGGGGAGGGGAGGGCGAAGGCTAAAAGAGAAAAAAAGGCAAGCGTCCTTGGAACGAGTAGTATCGAAAACCACGGGATTGAAGAAGAAGGGATAAAGACGAGACCACAGGTCAAACAAATACGATCCTAGCACAAGAGATCGTCCATGATGAATTATCATAGGGAGGGGGGTTGGAGCCAAAAACGAAGGGCACGCATCGATTTGAGATGCATAATACATATGCAAGAAGAGGAGGATGCGTGTCGCGCGTCGCGTCCGTCGATGGAAGACCCAAAAAAGAGGGAAAGGGAGGTGAGGGAAAAGCGATCGGGCTATGAAATAACATAAGAGTCAACGTCCAATCAGAGTCCGAAACACGGAGAAGAGTACGTTGTTCAACATCAGATGGACGGGTGCGTAACGTAACGATTGTTGAAGCCGTACAAAGCTTGGGAGAAAGGGAAGGGAAGGCAGCTCGTCCATCGACGTGAAAGAAACAAAAAGGTCCAAGATATACCAGGAGTGAAGGGGAAGAAATAACGTGGACATGCTAGTCGTTGGAGGGAAGCATTACAGACGTGGCGTGAGCGCTCAAGTCGTAAATTTGGAAGAAGTCCCAAAAAAATATGGGAACAAAAAACGGCGTCGAGCCACGAAAAGTTGGATCAGTGAAGGTGCAAAGTTGGTCGGTTCAAGGAACGCGTCGAAAGTTGGTGGTTCTTTTTTTTGGGTTGGTTTGTTCTACCAGATTAGTGATTTTGTTGGAGATGAGTAATAGTACGAGCGTTGGCATCTAAAATGAAGACAAGAAAATTGCGCGCATAGAGAGAGGAAGTCGCCGGATCCCGAAGAGACGAGGGGGTCGTGGTGTGTTTGCTACTGACGGATAGACTGCGCACGCCGAGCTCTCGTGGCTGGCCTTCTGATGTGATCCTGGAGATATTGGCTCGCGAAGAAGCGTTGGCCGCTACAATGCAACGATTAGTCATCATCAATGGAGGAAAAAGAAGAGGGGGGGGGGGGAGGAAACTCACCAAGGCGCGCCAGAAGCGCCGCTCTTCGGGCACGTATCCGTGCACGGGTACGGTCGATGTCCCAAATGTCTCCTAATATGTTCAATCGCGCGCTCGACACGCTCAAACGACTTGGTCGCCTTTGGACACGCCTCATGCCCACCTCCAAAGAGACACCTCCATTTACCCGCTGCGCGGTCCTCCTCCAAAAAGGCCGTATAGATCGATCGTCCGACCGTGCCCACATTTCCAATCGTCATCGCCGACAGTACATGACTACCAGTGCTGTCCACACTATAGCTGCTCCCGTCGTGGTGGTGGTGGTTGTTGTTCATCGTCCCAGAGACGAGCGCCGGAATGGGATCCGCTCGAGATCGAATCTTGGGCTCCAACGAGTGATCATGGTACCACTTCGAACGCAAGATCCCGTCCAAGATCGCCTTTCGTTTCCTCGACGCCTCGTCCGAGCCTAAAAAGGAAGACGAGATGAGGACAATGTCCGAGTCGACGCGTTGACCTGGGAATCGCCCCGTTGTCGTCGACGGTGCAGCTGCTGCGCCTGTCGCCGCGATCGTCGTTGGTAGAGGACTGATCGCCGTGGGGGTGATCAGAGGCGAATACGAGGAAGGATGCGCGTACGAGCCAAGTTGGGGTGGCGATGGAGCTAGCTGGTTGATGTTGTTCGTCGCCGTCGCGCCTGTCGAATTGCGATGGGACACGGTGGCAGAAGACATCGTAGCGTGATGGCGCGGTTGAGAATGCGAGCGCGAACGGGTGGGGACACTGTGCAGGGACTGCTGATGCTGGTGGGGATGCAGTTGAGGACGGCGAGAGGTTGAAGGAAGAAGCGGAGACAATCCCGTTCTTTGGTCCTCGGAGAGCTGTTCCTCACTGGGAGAAGAAGGCGCATACGGTGGAGAAGTCATGTATGGACCAGTGGCCATCATTGGGTTCGATGCAGCATTTTGCATCATCGTCATGACGGTGATGGGGTCAATCATCTGCTGAGAGAGATAGCCGTAAAAGTCTTTTTCGTTAGCGGCGGTGGCAGCGCTTTCAAACGAAGCAGCGGCTTCAAAGGGAGTCCGATGGATGCCTTGTTCATCAATGTGATAGGGGCCACCCGGATAAGGGCTTCTCGCCGTCATCGTCGTCGGAGGGAGGGACTGTGGGGGATGGTAAGGATGATGAGCAGCCAGGCTGCCTCTCCTCCGTTGCATGTTGGGTGATGACCGATGGACCATGGATCCGTTCATTCCCTGCATCTGCGTGGGCTGCATCGTCGCCGTCAGTGGTGGGGAGGGCTGGTGGAAATAAGGAGCGACGACGGCGCCAAGCTGTTGGGCGTGTTGTGGTTGTTGATGATGCTGCTGCTGCTGCTGCTGCTGGTAGCGTGGATGCTGATGCGGCTGCTGCTGAGCAGAGGACATGCCAATGAGAGCAGCAGAGTAGGGGTCGAGAGAGGGAAAAGATGCGAGAGCAGCTGAATGGTCGTAGGCAATTTGTACGCTCGACTGGCTGTGAAGGGGATGATGTGTCGGTCGGCGATGCAACAATTGCTGCTGCTGTTGATGTTGACTGTCCTCGTCACCGTTTTGAAGGCCATCGACCAGATTTGAACGACGGAGCGTAGCGGCCACAGGAGACACCGGAGTTGCACTGGTTAGGATCAAGTACGCGAAAAAGGGAAGAAAAATATTCCAAAAATAATGAAAATATAAAAAAATATTCGTTAATAATTAATTAATATTGTGGAATTCCCACGGAGGGGAGAGGCAAAAGAGAGAGACGTACGCGCTTAGTGGGTCAAAAGACGCTGAGTGAAGACCAAGCGCCGTTTGTCCCGATGGATAACCTGGTCATTCAAGAGAATGGATTAGATCGACGACAAAGGGAAACCAAAAGAAAAAGAAAAAAAAATTACGACCGGAGAATATGTCGAAAACGGGGAAGAAGGGGGGTTGGCACCCATTCAATCGAATCCCAACCAGTCTGGCACTGCTCTCACCGCCGACCGCGGGTGGAACAAACCGCAAGAACACGGCATTAAAGAAAAAAGACGAGAAAAAGCGCGAGGCTTGCTGAGAGGGCGGGGGGTTCGAGGGAGAAGGGAAGGACCGATAGGCCGGAAAATACTGACCAGTTGATGAAGCCATTCGACGGTCCTCCTCTGACGATTGAAGGCCCAGAATTTGATCGGGAAGGAAAGAATCTATCGGTTGATTGTTCGTCGTCACCAGGCCGTCGAACAGGGCCGATCGACTGCTGGTCATGGAGGTTGGCCACGTCGCGTAGTCCATTCGAATCGTATCGCGAAGAAGAGCGAGTAAAGACGGTAGAGAATATGTAGCAGAGGATGAAGACGAGGAGGAGGAGGAGGAAGGGATCGGCAGGTGCGCGGTCAACGAGCGTCTGGATGGGGAGGGCAAACGAGGGTCTGTTCCTCGACGAGTATGACGAGAGAGTCGAGGCGTACGAATGGGACCGGTCGATGCAGGGCGCTGTGCTGCTGCTGCTGCTGCTACGTCGAGAGCGGGAGGGGAGAATACGAGGAGAGTATCGTTTGTAGCGTCCGTAGGGATCGTAGTAGGAGAAGAAATCGTAAAGACGGTGGGGGTCTCGCTCCTTGTGGGAGGCGACAAGTCGTTGTTGGAGGCGGAGGCGGTCGTGGTCGTGGAGGTCGTGGTGGTCGTGGTCGAAGTCCAAGGAGTGATGGAGGTGGCGGCGGCACTTGTTGGGGACGGATGGTTGAGCAGCCTATGGTTTATATTCGATCGGCGATGGGGGTAAATTCTATTGCTCGAGGATGACTGTATTCCCTGCTTTTTCTGCTGCAGCAGCTGTTGTTGCTTTATCTTTTTCTGTTTCTTCTTCTCTTTTCCCACGTTGGACATCGGGGCTGTTGCTGCCCCCGACGCCCCTGCCACTGCAGCTGCTGCTGCTAAACTTGCAGGAGGCAATGAATCCGCTCTGGGTGACGGTACTGGTCCAGAGAATGGCAAAGGAGTTGCAGCAGAAGAAGTCGAGGGAGTCAGGATCGTGGGCCCAGGTGTCGTCGCAGTAGCAGCAATTCGATCTGTAGCAAGGGGGGCACCGGTACGAGAGATCGCACCGGGCACGTCAGTCCACCGCAAACCTCCCGCGTATGGCCTAATGTGAGTGGGGGCGTACGTACCTGAGGCCGGTATGATGATAGTGGTCACCTCGTCCGATGCGTCACCGCCTTCTCTGCGCCCATTCGCGCTCACAGCCGCTGCCGCCGCCGCCGCACGCGAGGCCTGCTCGTCCAGCATCGACTGGGCCTCTGCAGAGCCAACGTCAACATCCACGTCAACATCCACGTTGAAATCTTCCAACAGAAGACGTAGAGAGTCAGATCGCGCATGTGTCCGGCTGCGATCGCCCGTGGACCCTGTGGGCCCTCCTATGCCATGCCCATAGGCCTGGTCTTTTCCGGCCAATGCCGCGTCCGTGTCAGTGTCCGTATCAGTGCATGCGTCCGTGTGTGAGTCCATGTGTGAGTAGAAATGATCGGTATCTATGTCAGGAAAGGAGGAGTGCATTCGAGGAGGAGTAGGGGTATCATATGCTGTAACCAGCGAGGAAGAGGAGGCGAACGTTTTAGGTTCACGTGGAGAAGTGTTCGAGTGATACATCGCGATATGGAAATATTGCGAATGGAGAAGACGTGCGAGTGTAAAAGCCACTTTGGGGGGAAAGGTTTAGGGGGGTCAGGGGTTATAAAGTCCGTTCGTGCGTGCGTGCGTTCGTTCGTTCAATTAGCTACAACAGATTGTGTCCGTTTGGAAAATCAAGGAGAAGGGAGTTCAATGTCCGTAATCAGAACCTTTGGAGAGCTTGCTGGGAGCAGGGAGAAGCGAGGGCCCAACTGCGAGTATGGCATGGTTACCCACCCAGTAAGTGAGTGAATTCAGAGAGGGTGTAGATCACTACTTGCCTTATTGGTATTAATGAAGGAGGAGGAGAGTCGGGAAGGAGACGGCGCTCGCTCGCTCACTTTCTCCGCTCAGTGGGCGATCGGTTGTTGGGGGAGTCTGTGGTATCCTGGCTTGAACTCCACCTGGCGCTTAGCCACGACAGAAATACCGTACAAGTTGCGTAATTGCGGTACTCTGGATGCAATAGATGCGCCCAAACAGGCGACCACGCTGTTCCAACAAGCAAACGTGCAGAGGGGGGAAGAGGAGGGGGAGGAAAAAAGTGGAAAATACTCAAAGGGCACGGTCACTCGGTGGCGTATTTAGCGAAGAACTAGAGGGTACTATGGTTGGGTCACGTCCACAACAGGGGTGGGGGCACGAGGCAATGCGACCTTCAACTTTAAATCCCCTCGGGAATCGAGAGGAGATGTCGCGTTACGTTGGATGTGGGTGCGGGCCCAACACATTCGTCGTGGTCGTCACTTGATCAACAGGATTAGGACAAGTCGATTGGTTATTCGATTCCACCCAGCAGTTCTATCGCTCCTTACTCAGGTGTCCCCTCCGCCAAAACGTTGCTGGATGAGTTCAATGATTCAAGGCCAATGCTCTGACGAATTTTACAGAGTTTTGTGACTATAGAGATTTAAACCGAATTTTGTGAGAATTATTTTCAATTTTTTGCAAATGGCCTTGCTTCCCAAGGCGATGAGATGTCCGACTAAATACTGGCATACGGCGCTTCCGTATTCAGCCAACCTCGAACAATCGGAAGCGAGAGCTTAAAAATCTAGGGTATGCCTTAGGTAAGCTACACAGGATCTATCCCTTATTTGGGATCTTCGTCGAAGCACCGCGCACCGCCCGTACAAATCAGGCCATTGACTGGCCGCTCATCACGTACGAAGTGTTGGAAAAATCGCGTTAGAGTCCCCCAGAACATCCTAAGAAGGCGACAGCGGTCGTGAGTGGTGGGCCCTTGTGCTCGTGACGGGTGGACACGTTGGGGTCGACCCAGAGAACGAGCAAGAAGTCACCAAGGCGAATAAAAAGAATAAAGGAACCGTCCACAGTATCTTTATTGTTCGTATCTCTCGGATTTATTACGTGTTCGTCCCAGACACCCTCAAGTTTTTGTACACCTTGGGTATTCCACCGATTTTCGGAACCGTATCAATCTGAACCCGCAAATGTATATACATATGTCGGATAACTTGATCGCGTGCTCATTAATTCGCACCGGTTTCACCTCAATTCGCATCCACCTCCAACCAGCTATCTATCCCTCCGCCACCCGCTGACCGACACGGACTTTAATGATTAAGCTGAAGGAGTCGGTCGAGACTCATTTGATTCAGCAGTGTATATAGTAGTTTCGCGGCGCGTTAGACTACGATCTTTCTCGCTCTTTAGCCTTGGCTGTCCGATCTCGGTGATCTTGGTTGCCAGCACCAGGCAAGCCTAGCAAAGTCTCAAATCGGCTCAAGCCGCTGAGGGATCATCACAAAAACTCGTAAAAGGATAGAAACACCACTAGGCAACTTTCATATTACCGGTGAACAGTGGTTTCGTGTCCTTTGGCTCATAGGCTTCTCGACCACATGTGTACCATGCGTAGTAAATCGAGGCGCCGATGATTCAAATGCATCATATTCCTCATTATATTGTCATTTTGTCCCTTTACCTGGCAAGCGACGGTCAAGAGTGCTGGGAATCATGTAGAACACGATGTTATCGCCGACGCCCAGCCTATCCGAAAGCGATCCTATTCCTCCACCAATATGAACTTATATTCGATATGCTATATGACCTCCTACCATGCATGACCGTCTCATGCAATATTACATGAGGCTCAACTGCTTTTCGAGAATGGTCATGTCGGACTGAGATTACGATCAAAAGAGAGTTATATGATCGAGTATTCAATTTTACTTATCGCTTATCAGTACTTATTCGTATCCGATATTACCGCGAAACCCGCGCAGCACTATGTTGGATTGTGGATGCTCTTCAGTCGGATGTGACCAACCCGAGGATCACAGAGATGGAAACTCGCATTCCTCCAGCCTCTTCAATGTCATTCTCTGCTATTATTCTGCTACTCGATAAATTAGACACACAGTCACGCACAATTGCTATTCGCTTCCTATTCCGACTGGGTGAAGAGGTGGAAAATGTCGTTTGCCCAAGGCTACCTTGGACACAGTGCCCTAAACAAAACTTCGCCTCGGTATCATACTTTCTTTCCTTTCTACCGGCAGCTCATCTCTGGGGAAGAGGAAAGAGAAGTTGATCCCTCGCCCACAGCTGTCACAGCCCGCAGCCGTTTTGGCTACACACGTACGTGGACTCTACGTTGTCTTTCCATTCACGCTCACGCTCAAACATTCTCCTCGTCTTGTGCAACGTGTTTCACTACTTCACCCTTCACCCCTGTATTTCACCCAATGGGTATGATTTGCGACTCCGCCGACAGGTGACCGACTCATCCATAGAAAAAGGTTTTCAAAACCCACATGGAGCACGACAGTTTAATTTTACGGGCCCCTGTGACAAAGGGAGGGAGAAGACAGGTAGAGTCGTCTTCTCTCTCAGAACTCTGCTGAGATAAGTGTGCTGCTCACATGATCTGAGCTGAAAGGTATTTACTCCTCTACGTCTTTCAGAATGGGAATCTACAATTGCAAAGGGGAAGGAAGCGGCCCATTCCCCGTGCCTTTTCTCTTCCCCTCCTCCACCGCTCCTCTCGCGAGCTCCCACAACAGATGTAGTTAATGCATGTGATACATAAAGAATGCGATTAACGTTCTTTTTTCGCATTGCTTTCGTGTGCTGGCAAGAAGAAGACCTTAACGAGGTCACGCTGCGAAGGGGTGGGGTGGAGTGCGGTTACAAAGCGATGAACATTAAGGACGGCGTGGGTGCTGGGAGACTGTCCGAAGCTCGTTCAGTTCGAGCAGCGTGATATCTTTCCTTTACACTGTGAAACAGAATAGAGAGGGGAAGGAGGATGTGTATCAAGAATAGGATCATTTCGCGTGAAAGAAGAGCAGCTTACAGACGGGAAAATCCCATGCTAGTTTTGTGATCTGATCATGTGCCTCCTTGAAGACGATCTCTCTTTTCGCGGGGAGCGTCCTTTTGAGCGACGCCGACCCCAACCCGCACATGAAGAAGTGGCTCGTCGGGGGAAGAGGGGAAGAAATGACTAGCATTTTGGGAGTTATCTGTCGTTATTGATAGTGCAGAGACATCATCTGATCTTCCGGAACTTTGGTACGTCTTGCGCGTCCGTCCGGAATGGGAGTCTTAGCGCTGTGCCGGCAGGCGTCTCGCGTCTCTCTCCCTCACAAGCATCGAGCGACTTCTGAACAGGCAGGCATTGCTCCTCCCGGTTCTTTTTTTATACGTGTCATGTTTTTGCAGTTAGTTTCGGCAGGGTGCACGAAGACTTTTTTTGTACGTTGAATGCATGCACATGGACAATGCATAATTTGGCTGTCTCCACGCGCTTCCTCAAAAAGTTTGGATTATATCTTTCTGAAACATCTCTCAGCATTTCATATTGCTGGCATATCTTGCTGACGAGGGGCACAGGGAGATGGAAAAGGAGAGTTGGAGAGCGCTGCGTACATCCTGACTCTACTCTGTGACTAGTCCTCGAAAGAAAGAGGCTGCGTCTCTTTCGTAGCTCTATCTCATCCTTCTGGATTGTTCAAACGCTTAATCTACCCATTCTCCATTTCCTCCATGACCGTGTATAGGTAACCGCTTCTCTGGTGAGCTGAGTTACGACCAGAATCCTGCGATAATGAGGTTGAATATAGCCATAAATGCCCGTTATAACTGCTCTAAAGATGCTCTATATGGAATTATTTCGCATAGATATCATCCGAATGAAGGAATGACGATGTAGACACTTGCGATGACCCGCGGTCATACGATAGCGCTCAGAGGTTGTATGGTCGAGAAGGGACCCATGCGACGAGAAAATCTCCAATATCTCATACTGAAGGGTTTAGATGGACGAATCGAACCCCACCATACTCAAACGGATGAGACATTCTTCTGTGACCATCGGGCTCCTCGTACTCGCCGAGTTCATCATGTTTACAAGAGAGTGAGTTTCTATAGCGAGAAGTTCCGGAGGGGTTGGTGGGCCCAGGGGCCGACCCGCCTCCTTGGGATGGGACGAATGCGGACGAGGTGGGTGTACAAGAGGACGCGTGCTAGGTGGGAATCATCAACGCACGCAGGAAGAAGATCCAGTGTTTTGATCAACTATCCACCGCTTGTCTATATGGCAAGCGAGTAGAAGGAAGAAGAAGTAGAAGTAGGTTCCGGCGCTCGCTGGATACCGACCGGTCCTCACTTGGGTCGAGTTCGTGTGACGAGATAGATCATGGCAGTGATGGTGATCTACGATGCCCGATCTACTACGCAATACATCACGTTTTACCGTCCTCAAGGGTGGTGATGAGAAGGAAGGAGACCATCAGACGTCAGGATTTGTTCGGAAGTGGCGGCGCCTTTGGGGAATCCCATATGTCAAAAACAGACGCCCGTCTGTGTGTGTCGGCACCGGTTAGGGACTTATTATCCCCCTCCCATAACCCTACTCTCATTCACACGCTATGCCATACAATCGTCTCATGCACTCCCTTCTCCTGACTTCCTCTTCCAACTCGTGGCCTTGGAATATTCGAAGGAGGTCTGTTGGAAATGAAGGCTGGGAGGAGCCGGATGAGCTGGTTCTCCGCATCATATTCCTGATGGAATATCGAGATGATTCTGGGCCGTAAATGAGTGTCCGATCCGCCATGTCCTCGTCCCGGGCTAATATTGCCAGCAATAAAACCAGCAGCGTTGCAAAATGTCCTTGCTGCCGTCTATCTACAGGCTATATTCGTTATCATATTGTCATAATATCAAAGATTCAGCCTTTTGGAATTTGGGCCCGATGCTCCCTGGTGAGAAGTGGTGTCGATTCCTTGACCTCCTGTCGTTTGCATACTATGCCGGAGGGAAACGTAATGGCAGTCCTTGGACTGCCACTCGAGGTACTAAATTTACACACTGCAAGAGAATAACTACTGGGTAATACGCTATAGTTAGTTTGAATATCGGTGCTGCGGCAGATCGCAGACTAGAATCATGTTGCTTGTAGGCTGTCCACAAAGGGCCCCACTTGTCCACCCAGGTGAGCTCGTAATTCGCGATTATACCAGGTTATTGACCTCATTGTTCTCTATTTGCATCATTTAACCTTCATTCTCAGGTGCTCGCCCGTTCATTGCGATGATGAATCGCTGGTGTGATCGCGTGAATCGTCCGCTCGTCGGCTAGTAGATAACCCAATACCCATTTCGATCTCACATACCCGGTGGAGACCACCAGTACTGTGTCGTGATTTCCGGAAACCTCCAGGTGAGTCCTTGAAAGCATCGCACGGATGGCGGCTTTTGTTCGTTATGCCATGGACTTATTCTGCTCCTCTTAAGTTATCTGTCGCCTCTATTGCGAAGGAAGAAAGGGATGATAACCCCACCCCCTGTTACCTGTTCAGGGACATCTACCCAAGGCAGAGGGGAACGAAATCAAATACTCTCAAGGTACGCTGTATTCTCTCTACCAATGGCTCTCTCTCAGACTGACTATCTCGCGTGTCTGCGTCCTCAGAGCGGGGAGGTGACATCTCGCCTTCGCTGCGCTCGCTCAGGGCGTATGTACTGTATCGTCAAGATCATCGTCGCGATTTGTTCTCTATCACGTTTGGAGCAGAGTCACAGCCCTCCTCCTCCTCACCGCTTTGCAAATTTGGTTTATCTTCCTTTTCTTTGGCCGCGTGCTCCCCAAATTTGATCATGAAGAGGAGCCTAACGTCTGCATGGAGTTATTCCGTGGATTGTCTCACGCTTTCCCACACGGGAACTACGAAAACGGCCACCTTTGTTCTGGTTCATATGGTTAGGCGGGGACACCACCATTGGGTTCCATATCTGCTCTCATCTCCGGGAGAGAAACAGATCCAATATTGGAGAGACGAACACGTACGCGCGTACCTTTTTTTCTCCTTCTCTCCGTCCCATCGCCTCTTTCCGGTGCCGCTGCGCTTCGCCGCCCCTCTTTCCTTGCCTCAGCAGTGCATGCAATAGCTGAAAAGAGGACTGTGCTAGACTGCTATGCATGTTACCCTCGGAACCCTCTGTTGCGCCTCGCCTCAACAGTGGGCGCACTTTAGGTTTTTGTTTGGACCACGGCGATGCGAACACGGACAGTTTGCTGGGAGACTGTCCGAATGCCTCACGGAGTGTGCGGCGTGTTGCTTTCGTTCGTTGCATAATAAAGGAGGGGCGAGAGAAAGGGCAAGGAAACGGCATGCACGAGGTAGAAGGCAGATGATGGATCTGGGTCAGTTGTGTCGAAGGTTTCGTCTGACAAGTGTGATTTTTTCAATATGTTTTAGACTGACTACTCGCTTAAGTTGTATAGATCAATCATGCGGGTTCGGAAGCGAATTTCATATGGGTTCGTCCCTAGTTCCTCCTGGTGACCAAACCGGTCGGCGAGAGAGGCGTTAGATCAGAAGGCGAGGATAAGTCCCAGATATCGCGGGATATTGATACTAATAACACGTAGTTATCTGGTGCGCCCGTATGGGTACCAAAGTGAGCATATCCTCTGGTGATGGTCGGTTCCACGAGACGCCGACCATGGCGTTTAGTAGGATGCGGGTAACATTTAGAGCTAATTCACTACTTACGTCCTCATTAATATCAGGCGTTTCAGTCAATAATGACCTTGCGGTACGGCGATGTACACCTAGCGTGTGCAGGCTTGTCGACCTGCAAGGGTCTTTCGTCGAGTTTAGACGAGGATGCGATGCGATGAGGGACCCTAGTATCCGAGCACCGTAGAAAGTTGTTCGAGGCGTTTGTTGGTCGTCTCTTGTGGCTACGCCGTGTGCGGGAGTCGACCGGAGTTGAAAAGGATCAACGCAGGGCAAACACCGTGACCGTCCCCAAGGCAAGAGACTGCATCCTACTACTTCTTTAGGTGTATACTTGGACGTTGAAGGAGCTATTCCTTTCGTTTTCCTTTCGTATTTCGTCGGGAGGGGGCTGTGGAAGGCCTGCCTTCTCGCATATATGCCGTCCCTTTGCATGTACACATTCACTACACTAGCCCTATCTAGCAATAATTGCAGCCAGCCGTCGGCGAATGGAACTGGGAATACTTTGCTCGTTCGTTTGGCTATGTTCGAAAGGAAGAAATAAGATTTAGAATGTGTCTACTACGGCATTTGGTCGCAAAGAGGATGCAGCGCGAGCACATATAAAGGGCCACCCTGGTCGGACCAGTTCGATTTACTGGTCAGGATCCGTATCCGTGCGGTTGGGGGACCCAAAAGGAAGAATCGCGGGCCTCAAAAGCGGATATTTGGACGTTCCGAACTCGACCTTTGCCGTCCGAAAGCCGTGTCTTTGCCGCCTCCTGACATTTAGGCCTACGTTGGACTCGCCCACCACACACTACGTTTTGACGCAATCGACGAACTGAACCCATCCATAAATATCGCCAGAAAAACCAGAAATACAGTAAACGACTTTCAAGAGATTCAAACCCGAATAATACGTTACGCTGGCGAGAGGTATTGGATCCAGTCTCCCTTCGACGACGACGACGCGGCGCCCAAACGCAGACGAGTCGACGACACGCGCCAACGAGTACACAGACGCGTGAAAGATACCCAGCTATAATATACTACCACTAGAAGGCGCTGTTTGTCATGTCCTATAGCTACGCAACGTCCGCACAAGCCACGATCCCGGAAAGCCTGCTTGTCCAAAACCAAGCTTACGCGACGCTCAACGAATTCGACGTTGGAGATCCCTCTAATCGCGTAGATGGTTCCCTTTACGAAGCTTATCACACGAGAGGGGGTTCTGGACAGTATCCCAAAGGTGAGTGTGGCCGCTTGTCATTCTCGAATGGATTTTTCCCCTCTATGGTTGGTGGTGGCAGTCAGACGCTGACTTGATTTCCGATCCCATTCGTCCCCCTCGATGATGGATTTTGATGGATAGGTACTTTAAACGCGGTGGAAGATCAAGATTTCGGCCAGAATTATTCGCTGCAACGCCGATCTTCGCTTCCCGGGACACACGTACTCATCGCTGGTACCAATAGCACTGCTGCTGCTGCTGCTATGGCTGCATCCGGTCAAGCATTCGCGTTTCCAGGACTGAATTCTCCAATGGGTTCGATTGGGAATGGTTCGGCCAATCCAGCTGAATATGCTGCAGGCAATCGACCTGGTTTGCGAGTGAACGTTCCTAGGGCAAACCAATTACCTGAACACGACGCTCTTGTCGATGTTTTAGGACTCACCGGGCCATCAGATATCTTAGGGTTAGACGTTTCCTTCCTCCATCCAAACTCTACTTCGGAATCCACCGCCACATCAGAACGAGAACGTGCGCATAATAACGATGCCTCGCATATTCCCGGCGCCCTCTCTCCCCTCTCAGCATTCTCACCGGCTAGCGGTGGTCCTCACTCGCCAAGCGCCACCCAATTTCCTCCTCCGAGTCCCTATGCTACTTCGCCACATAGTCCATATCCTGTCTCACCAGAAGGTCATCATTCCTCAGGAGCGATCTCTCCCGCGTTGCCTCTTCCTGTTCCTTCCCCCATCTCCCTTTCCCCGCAATTTGGTCCGACCGGATCCAACACGTATTCCCGAAGTCCAAAGTCCCCAAAGTCTCCCATGAGGCCCGTGAAGGGACATACTCCCTCACGTTCTCAAACCCAGCCGATTGGCGATGACATACTAAAGGCACGTTCATTCGTCGGCAAAGTTCGTGGCAAGTCGCCTGCCACGCGATCCAACACGGGCACCGTGACTTCCACGCCTGCTCCATTTTCATACTCTGTTCAAGATCCAGTCATGCAAGGTGGTGCTTACGGTACTGGTACTGGTTCGAGCGCGCACCAGCGCGTGTCGTCCCATGGGCATGTGCCCGCCCAGTCCACTGGGCTTGCCAGAAGTCCCTCTGGAGGCCTTTCTAGACGTAATGATAATGTAGGAGATCGGTTTAGTCGTGGTAGGGGACATAGCGTAGGCAATGCGAACCGGACCAGTGTCGAGAATGCAACGCATCCTTATTTAGCTTCGGGACCACGCTACGAATCCAGTGTAGTCGCACAATCTGGAAGCGCACGTGGCCATGATACCGGTAGTCTCGGTGGGAGCAGAAATGCGAGCCCTTTTGCAACATCCAGCCCTTTACCCGGTGTGTAGTTTATCAATTTTTCTTCTCATCTGTTCTATGGAGACGCTGACGGCTAAATAGGTGGTATAGAACTTTCAGTATCGAATTTAGCCCTGATGAACACGAGTTATGGTGGTGGAAACACGCTCACGCTGCCCATCAATGTCGAGAGAGCCCCAAGCCGCAGGGGCAGCGGCAGTAGTCTAGGTGATATAAATGGCCCCTTGGGTCTGAGTCAGGCCAGCGACAACGAATATCAGTTTGACATGGCGCATTCCTCTCAGCTCCTCGCTCCCCCTTCCGCATCCCCACACTCGCCACTCTTCAACAGCAACAATCCATTCGGCTCCCCTCATTCGCCCCAACTCGAGATCCCTTACAGCATCGGTTCTCCTTCTGCGCACCAACTTCCCCCCTTGTCCCCGCTGGAGGTCACCAGTGGTGCCTCGAGTCCTGCACAGGTACTGAGTCCTTGGGCCACTCATCACTCGAGCCCTGCGTTCCTTGCCGTTGGATCAAATCCAGACTTGACCTCTGGTCATCATGGTCTCGGACTAACTGGCGCTGTGACGCTGGAAATTCCGACGTTTCAGGACCTGGGACCAGGTTTGCTTTCCAGTAGTCCCCCCTACGGAGCTGCTCGTTCACAAGAGGTAAACACGCTTGATATCGACCGCGCTTCAGCTATGGATCCGAGGGCTCATCCTCAGCAGGGGTTCCAGACGCAGCAACAGTTGATTGATAAGCTGGCCCAAGAGGATGCGATGATGCTCGATATCGCGATGCCTGGCGCCAACGTGGGCGGTGACCAGAGTGCGGGAGCGTTTGCATCCTCTTCGAATGGAACTACAGCCACCGTGTCCGCTACGAAGGACGGCCTTTCCGGGATCCATCTCATTCCTTCACCGATGGCTGCGAGTCTTCAAATCCTCACCCCAGGAGATCACGCACCCGAGTATGGCATCAACAATCTGCCCGGTCAATCGTTCAACTATGGGGAATCCGTTCCACAACAGCAGGCGTACGAGATGCAAAATACCCTATCCTTTGAGGGACTCGCCCCTCCTCAACACCTCGTATCAGAGGTGGACGGAAACCTCCATCCACTCACGGTGCCCCCCACGCCATCTACAGGGACTATCCTACCTTGGTCTGGACAACCAGGGGTCGCTCTCGCTCCCGGAGGACTCGAACAATGGCAAGAGCAGCAAGTTAGAGCCGTCCAAGTATTGCAGGCAGAAGCTGGGGCAAATGGAGGTCAGAGCCCGACTACGCTATTAGTACCGAAGCCAGGTCGCCCACCTACCTTCCGTCGTCGATCGTACAGTACATATGACCAACCGATGCCGATGCCTGATCTGGAAGCTCCGGTCATGGTCCAGGGACCGGCATTCTCGTCGAATACGACCAGCTTCGCCCGTGATGGTGGGGTTAGTACGTCTATGGACGACGTCTACTTGGGTACAGACGGTCAATTGCGAAGGAAGAAGGGCGTCGTGAGTGCGAGTGCCGGGATCATCAATGCCCATAAACGAGCGAGGAGTTTTAACCCACCGCCGACGATCAACATCACCAATTGGGACTCTAGACCGCCTCTACCGAGTCCTCTCGCAATGGGCGGTCATGGCCAACCTCAGCCACCGCCTTTCATCCAAACTCAAACCCTGCAGCCCAACCCGGAACAGATCGCCTCTCCTGCATCGGCCTCTAGCATCAATTCACCCTACAACGCGTTGTTGTACGCTCAAGCCGGTTCTTTCTCCCCCAACGAAGCATACCCACCACGATCTCCCGCCGAGAATGTCTTTTCTGGTCCGAACCAGTCACTTGTGTCGCCACCATCCGCCACCCCGTCTTCGTCCTCCTCCTCGATGGTCCCAGGACCGATCAAGGTCAAGCAGCAAGGTCAACGGCACGAAGTGAACGAGGCAATGTTGAGCAAGGCGTTCACTCCCCACTCCGACTACCCGAACCCCGGTCTCCGCGTCTTGCTCGAGCTGGTGCGCATGAGCCCGTTTTATCTGAACGAACAGATGGAGCCGATGCTTGGTACGCAAGATGCCGAGTATTTGTTGGAACAAGTGAGGAGACTCGTCCCCAACGATCCACGGTTCGTATCGCGCCTCCAGGAGGGTGGCGATGGTGACCCGAGCACTGCTGGTACGAGCGCCGGCATAAGCGGAGGCAATGGGGATGGCGGTGGCGATAACGGAGCTCGAGATGCGCAATCGATCTATATGCTCTTCACAGAGAGTAACCAGTGCTTGATCTGTGGCAAGCAGACGGACAGAAGCGGACGGGCGTTGGGTCACGTTCGATCGGATATTGGGCATCGTCCGTATCATTGTACATGCGAAAAGTGTATATCGGGGAACAAGTGAGTCGATCCTTTTTCTTTTCTTTTCTTTTTCGAGTGTTGATCGCCTCGACCCCTTATCTAGCCCTCGCAAATTTTTCTCGGAGAACTTGCTCGACGATCATCTGAAGGGCCAAGTCGTCAAGCAAGAATGCGTAGTATGGTATGTGCACTCTTCTGCCGTTGTTCTCTACTGGTTTGAGTTTATTACTGACTCGTGCTCTTTCCTTTTTTTGTAGCCATAACTTCTTCCGACGAGGTGGTATGAAAAGACATATGAACTCGAAGCACCCTGAGGTGCATTATAAACCTGGGGACGATCATGATGGGGACGATGAGGCTTGAAGGTTAGAATTGCGTCCCACCACAGTTTATCCATCTCCTCGAGGTGAATCTCGGAATCGTATATATCCCTTTTCTTTTTCTCTGATCTGGTTTTACTACATTATCGTTATTGCGTATGATGCATTCCCTCCACCCAATTTTTGTTTTTTGTTCTCGGGTTTTTGTACCAGGTTTACCGATCGTTCGCGGATGTATCTATCGCTCGAATCGTGCTCATCTATGTCTCGTTTGCTATCGTTGAGACTGAGGACTTCTCGTGTTGCAAGGGATGCCAAATTTCTCGTCAAAGGGAACTGCAAACCAGACACAAATCTAGCCATTCGAGCATTTGGCAAGTGCGGCGGCACTGAATTTACCTACGGATTCGGATTAAAATGTCATGATAGAATGCCCGCTTGACTGCATACGTATATAATTGTGGAACAAGATCGTGGAACCCAAAAAAAAAAACCTAGTCGTAATCTATCAAAGATTTGTCGAGGATCCAGGGTGAACAGAGATTCTAATCATGGTATGAGGCTTTGGATCAAATACTGTATCCACAACGCTACTTGGTGGGCCGTGACTCCCTGATCATTTCGAGTATTAACCCCTTTGACGCTACCTTCGCTTCGAGATCCTCCAATTGTTCACGATCCAGAATGGAAGAATCGTTATCTGTCCGCACGAGCCCGCCGTTGTCGTCATCTCGCGCTGTGCGCAGCATCCTTACCAACCTAAGGTTTTCCCCACTCACTATCCACGAGCTAATATCGCTCATCTTGCATATGTGAGCAGTAAATGAACGGAGTGGATGGTCGAAAGGTAGAGGATGGTAGTTGAGCTTGATAAACTCACCGAGTGACAGATCACGCAGATGAGGAACGTGATTCCAGTGCGGAAAGTAGGCAGGATCGTCGTCAGGGTAGAGGTCGTCTCGTGCCGGATGCGTGCTATTGCTAGATTTGGCATGGATATGGAGAGAATCAAGCGTCTCCCCGTACGCTGCAATCACTCGTCTCAACGGGAATAAGTCGACGGGAATCTCGGCGGTTATAGCGAGATACCGAAGGGATGGGAGAATAAGTCGATAATAAGGAAGATATAGCGCATCGTAGCTATAGTAGTGCAGTACTTGGAGATGCGGTAGAGTGAGCTTCTCTCCTTCGTCGTCCTTTAGGCAGTGTTTACCGCGAGCTCTGGAGTTGGTTATATATCTTAGCCAGGTGATGTTCGCAAATGGCTTGAGTGCGTCAATGAAGCTATCGGTGACGTATGGGATATCTGCCTTGCTGCCTAGATAGAAATCAAGTCGACGGAGATGAGGGTAGGATATTTGGTCGAGATTCTTCACGTTATTCTGGGCAATACGCAACACCCGCCATTGGACCGTCAAGCCATGGAGGCTCTCCGGAAGTGGTGTCGAGTTGCCCAAATAAAGTCTCCAAGTATTCGCAATCGCGTCGGTGTCCATAATAGTGAATTTATCATCCCTGTAATACATTGCTAGAGGGACGAATCGGCGGCCCACAGTGTCGGAGAGGTGTCTCCACGACTTACATACGGCGCGGAGGATTTTTCTCTGCTCTTCTGCGCTTTTGAAGCCCTTGGTGTCGGTAAATAGGAATTTCTTGGCGTCCCTAGACCAATCATCGCCATCGTACGTTGTGGCGAAGAGGTCCTCGAGCGAGAAGATGTCCTCGAATATTTTCCACCAGATTTCTAGAGGTATTCTTGACGATACAGGGTCTGTTTGATCACTCATATTGTAGCGTTGTACGGCGGATAGAAGCCCTTCCTCTTGACAGTAGTCAGCACACGATCGTTAAACTCGGAGAGAAAACTCGAATTACCTCCTGAAGAATGTCGATGTTAAGTGATTGGGTATGTATTGGCTATCACTTGATCCGTAGTAGTGTGGTTGGGTCGAAGCGTCATCTTGACGCCGACCATAGCTTGCATCTATAAAATACAACACGCTCTTCATCGGATGGAGGGTCAATTCTGGGCCCTATTTATTTAACTCGAGCAGAGGAATTCTCCAAAACTGGTTGAAGACCCGACCTATCAACGCGATATTTCCTGGCAACACCAATGGGAGACGGTTTCATGGTTGTACACGGGCTCTTAGGAGGTAATATAGATAAAACTGTTATATCAGACCTTTACAGACGACTATATACAATCTCCTCAGCGATCCCGTTGATTTGAAACTATTTTACACGGACATTCCTAAGTATGCTGGCAACCACTGGTCTTCTCCGAGAACCGGCCCGTCGTTCCTTTGGTCGTCTCGGATAGAAAAAAAAGCTGTAAGCGTTTAGGAATCGATTCGATTCACTCATTCTATCAGCCATTCACAAGGGTCACTTTCCCGTTCGGTAAGTGAATAAATAGGTAGGACTCACGACGATGACCAGCAGAGCAGAGCATGTAAGCGATTTAATTCTCTGAAGGAGAAACTGCTGGAGGCATATGGAAAGCGGTGGCCAAGTGGTACGCGATCAGAGGAGAGTCGAGGATCCAAAAGAGTTCTCGAAAGGGAGTCTCGCGGACACGGAATTACTCAATTGTCCATTGTAAGTACAATCTCTATTCATTTCCACTCCTTTACCTTGTGCTCCGTCGGCTCACCCAGGGAATCCTGCTAGGATCAGCAGCGAGTGGGCCATCTGCAAGCACGAGAACCTTCTTCATTATGAGTGAACATCAAGGACTGGCACATATATACTGACATGGATTCGTAGATTTCCGGACGCAGCAAAAATGGCAACCCTCGCTCAATAAGCGTTTCAACGAGAGAGCCGCAATACTGTGAGAACGATTGGTTCATTCCATGTAGATACAAATCGTGAAACAAACTCGCTACAGATAGCTCAATTACAGCTCAAAAGCGTAATCCACAATCAAGGGGAAAGGATACAAAACGGGGCAAACCAAATAGCGAATAGGTGCACTAATGCGGACGTATTGAAGAGGGGTACGTCAGCCTACATAATCAGAAGACGGAAAGAGAGGGAAGTCTGTAGCGAGGGACTATTGATGGCCGCTCGGCAACAAAGGCATATTGTAGTGGTAATCGGTCGAAGTGGTCCTTTGTTTGTGAAGCCATCTCTTTTGCCTCACTACAAGCCACATCCAGATGGCAACAACAGACAGGATCATAGTGCCAAAGATGACCGCGATGGTGATGCCCGCAACCGCTCCGTCCGAGAGCCCGGATTTTGGATCTAGTATAGGCAAAGCCGCTACGATAGTGTTGTTGATACAGTGCAACCAAGGCGAATACAGCTGCGCGTCGCGGAGGGGGCTCGAGCTGTTCCACCCGAGTCCGGCGGTCTCGTTGAGCGGGGGGAAGGCAAACGTATTGTTATACCCCGTGAATGCGAGCACAAAGGACGAAGCGCGGTACCATTGAATGACATTTTCGAACAGAACAGACGTCGTGGAGTTGGCGTTCGTCGTAGAGGTGGAGTTGGGGACGGTGGAATTGGTGAGGTAGACGGTAGAGTTGAAGAGTTGAATGGCGTTGCTCGAGACACCGCATCCATACGCCGTGGTGCCCTGTGCGTCGATGAGCAAGCTCAGGAGCGTGTCGGTGGAGTCCCTATCCCCAATCATCCAATAGGACTCGTTCACCCCATTCACATTGGAAAGATTGTAGTTGCCCTTTTTGGGGTCCAGCACGAGGTGGACAATGACTTGGTCACCTCCGGGACGTTGGGCTGCAATCGTGGCATTCGCACCGTATTCGTCCGAGTAGCCGTGACCGGGCCAGAAGATGGGCCAGAATCCAAAGGGGAAGGGCTGACGGGCGACGGAATACCATGATCCCTGGTTGGAACGATATGTGTATCCACTCCCATAAGTACGTGTACCAGCGATGGCGCCTCTTGTCCCACCACCCATCGCACGTCCAGGAAACGGATACGAACTGGGGAGAATGAAGGGCTTGCCGCCGCCCTCAGAGAAGTAATTGGCCCTTCGGCCTTGGGTGCTGGTTAGATATCCAATGGAACTGTGACCTGTACCACCTGATCCACCTCTTCCTACACCTACAGAAGATCCTCGACCTCCGCTACTACCGCCACTACGGCCTCCTCCACCACGACCACCGCCGCCTCCGCCTCCAGAACCTCCACCTTTGGGCATCCTTGGAATAAGAAAAAAGGTGGATGATACAAATGATGGGAAGATGGTCAAAATGAAAAGCAAAAGGCGCATCTTGTGGGACCAGTTCGTGGAACGGGAAGTTGGGGTGGCTGAGAGATCGAAACAAGCAGCGAGCTCCGGGACGCTGGATGTTATAAATAAGACTGGTTAGCTTTCTGAACACCGGGATTTTGTTTAAATGGAGGACGCATACCGAATCACAACGTTGAGGTGAGTCCCCCGAGTGTTGAGTAAGGGTGGGAGTTGAATTGGGAGGAGACGCGTCGACGGCGAACGATTCAGTCTTGAATAAGGTGGAGTTGAAGAGCGGGATTTGGTGGCTAGAACGCTTCGTCGCTAGCCTCGCTCAGAGAAGGAATCGTCCGCCACTTTTCACCGATGACTGGCTTCACGTCGCTTCCTAAGCAAATCCGAAACTGCCATTGGAGCGAATTTTAGCTGAAATTCGTTGCCTTTGATCAGAAAAAGGGACGTGTTATGGGTATTTCTTTGACGATCTGGGGCGTAATTGCGTCCATGCGGCTGAAGCGAAACTGAACCAGTTCAGGGACCATCCCTTGTGACTACAGCAGCCACTGGATCTAAGAAGTCACGAAATGATATTGTTAACAATCCTACATGCTGGAAGTCGGGAGCCTGCGACGAACACCGACAATCTCTCGCTTCTTTCCTTAGGTTACCCGCTTGTTCGTTTTCCGTGTACTTGAATAATGAGTGGGAAGTCGTTCATCGTCAAAGTGATGATCAGCAGGACGGCACAAACGGCACAAACGAACAAAAGAAGCGGTCAAAGTCAGACATGCCACCTTCCTTCAGACCTCAGGAAGATTCGCCCTCGACAGGTCACATGAATCAAAGCATTTTTGTAAAGCCAAACTTTCTATGTCCGGGAATAGAGCGGTCGTGAGCATTCGGGTTCAAGATGAGAAGAATTTAAACTCCGCTAGTCCGACCGAACAGAAGAAGGCGGCTCTCAAATCCTATCAAACGGCACGGTATACACGTACAATGCTCACATAAAGATAGAAAATTGAGCGTATGAATACCATTGATCCCCGAAAACAAGTCTAACAAGCCCAGGCTCGAAGTTACCCGGGAGGCGCAGACCCACTTGTCCAAACTAGCACCTCCTTTTGTCAGCGGACTTCCCTAGTTACCCAAGGATCACAAGAACTGACTAGGTAGTAGGAGATAGGTATCCATCTCGGAAATTCGAGATCTCGAAACAAGCAACCAAGGACGAGGTAGGAGCCGTAAGGCAAAGAGCTATATGAATGTAACGAGATAATCAATAAGCATTTCACCATGGGTCGATTTCAACAAAATTGTCCCTCTATTTGCGCCGGTCCTTGCCATGAACAAGTTGTATACCTTTAGATTTCGCTTTCTCCTCCAGCTCCTCCAATTCCTCGCTATCGAGTATCAACAGTATATCGTCCGTGTCTGTTCTCACCAGAGTTCCATCGGGTTCCCGCGCGGTATGAAGCATTTTGAGAACCTTGAGGTTATTTGCTGAATTGATCCAGGATGAAACCTTTCGTATACTCCATATCTGCGCGCCGAAGACGCGAAGGGGGTGGGTAGGAGGTAGCGGGTGGAACTTGAGTGCACCTGACCCCTCGATCGTTAACTCCTGTAGGCGAGGAACAAGGTCCCAGCGAGGAAAGTAACCGTCTTCGCCCTCTTCGATGCCGAAAAGGTTGCTTCGAGCCGTGTAGTTGCTACGACTAGACACAGAAATGCAAAGTGAACGAAGAGTGCGCCCATAGGCTAAGATTAAAGATTGGAGAGGGAATAAATCTATAGAAATGGAGCTGGAGACAGTGAGATGAAGGAGTGAAGGCAGAATCAGGCGATAAAATGGAAGATGAAAGGCGCCAGTGCCACGATAGAACAAGACTTGAAGATTTGGAAGGGTGAACCTTTCTCCTCCGTCATCTTCCAAGCAGTGTCCAAATGAGCCGGGGCTAGTTGTAGTGAACCTAAACCACGTGATGTTCTCATAGGATTTGAGCGTGTTGATTAGGTTGTCTGGTGCATGTGGCATGCGTGATCTGCTCCCTAGAAGCTCGAGTCGGCGGACGTGCGGATGAAAGACTTTCTCAACCTCGTTTGAAGAACCTTGAAACACTCGCAACACTCTCCACTGGACCGTCATTCCAACGAGGCTCTGGGGTAGTTCTACACGTGATCGAATATACACCCTCCATGTGTTTACGAGCGTGTCCATTGTGACGGAACTACATTGTTCTGTATTGTTGAGCAAGATAGGGACCAGTCTACGGCCTACGGTGTCTGAGAGGTGTTTCCATAGCTTGCATACGGAGCGAAGAACTCGTCTCTGTTCATCTGCTCTCTGAAAGCTTTCGAAGTCTGTAACCTCGAGTTTTGCTGACTCTCCTGCCCAATCGTTGCCTTGATACGTCGTCGTAAACAGGCCTTCGATGGAAAACACCTGCTCGAATATCTCCCACCAGACCTCTGGGGGAACCCTCTTCATTACATTTTTGCTGGGGTTGCTCATTGAGGAAGCGCTAGCGGTATTCGCAGACTACACAACGTTGAGGCTGGAGAAGTACTCATATGAGATCATATACGCACGAGTTTGCAGATTAAATGGGAGAAAATACTAGAGTATAGCCCTTCGGCCGTAAAAAGTCGATTGAATTTCGGTGTTCAGGCAGGTTCTCCAAGTGTCAGGGTCAAGTCCAACCTGCGAGTCACAAGAGTGGTCACTCCCGAATGCGAAGAAATACTTGATGCCAAATGTAACGATTACACGCCGTATTACCATGGGATAAAATATATATCTAACAGGCTTATGTCTTGACGAACCTCCCCGCAGAGAAAAGGGTTCCAGCAACTCCAAACCGCTCGCCATATAGGAAGAATATGTATTCCATTCAATAAGAAAACACAATTTATACACATTGGGGAGTCACGTCCTCAAATTGCTAACGCCGCCAGGATGACAATAGCTCCATTTGCATTTCTATAGAAACTGAACCCTTGGATGCGCGCCCAATCATTAATACAAGCCACCGAATAAAAACTAGCGGGTACGATTGGGACGGTGAACTCGAGTGTTCGCGTGTCGGGACACTTGCTGGGAAATGTGGATATCCAATAACCGTCGCGAGGAAAAGTGAGCCCTGGAACAATAAACGGATCAGAATTTGTGCATATGGCCGGGTCGGCGGTCCTTACCTCGTCCGCCGACATATCCTGCATCCGACGAGAACCCCTTCACACCAGTAAGGGCGATGGCCTAAGTCCAGCCTCACACATTCCAACAGGCGACTCTTACTGTCTCTCCTTTTCTTGCAGATGAGACATTGGAGGCCCGCTAAGTCGACGAAAATGAGGTAGATTGATCCCTTCCTTCGTCTCGAACCCTGCTCTGACTCCTGCAAACAAAGACCTAAAAGATTTGTGGAGCACAGATATTGGCCCTCTAAGCTGTCCATTCGGGGTTCTTTAGTGTGCTGCCGAAAGAAAGGGGCGGAGACGATCCGGTCCAGAATCAATACCAGACCCGAGTCCAGGTGGGAGAATTGGTCCTCGACCACAGTGGTACCAGGCTCATTACAAAGCGGTGCGGTACAGATAGTGGGATATGACGTTAAGAGCGGTAACTTCGTCTCGAGGACACCTGGAAAGGGTGATGGGGTGCCGACCAAAGTTGTCAATGTAGCGCCTGATGACGGTAGGAGTGTCTCTATGTCATAGCCCGATAATAAAGGCGATGGAGATAGAGGCTGCGAAGAGCCAATGGTGGTCGTAAACCTTGTGTGAGGGGATATTGGTGACACCTCAGTTGGCGAAGCATTGGGACGAATCGAATCCGGTATTTGAATACTTATAGCAAAATCTGGCAAACCACGTCTTCGGACTGAGATCGAAACGGATTCGAGGCCGAATCCACCTTTTCGTAGCAATTAGTGCACTGGCCGATAGCAAAATCCAGAGACTGACTATTCTTCGATGTAATTTGAAAAGAAGGGCAACTAAGAGTGCACTCTCCTCCACATTGATGCTGGCATGTCGAGCACGTAATCTGGGAGCTGTTGGTCGATTGCATTTATGCTATGAACGAGTAAGAGTGAAATTTTAGAGCCAGAGAAGAACGCAAAGGAGTAAAGAAGAAGGAAGAAGGAAATGATCAACGAATGAAACCAACGCCTGTTGCTGTCGATGGCGACGGCAGAAGAGCGTGGTTATGAGACGAAGAAGCAAGATAAAGGGCGTCTGAAAATCACAAACGTGTTTTTTCTCAGCTATAAGTAATGCCAACGGAGAGGCAGTGACTGACCAGCCTCTGCTCTCCTGACAGCCGGAAGAGACTGGTATGTATTGGTGTGGCCCAACTAGTCTCGATTCATACTTGTAAGACTCAATTATAGGCGCATATGACACACCCAGTCATGAAGACGCCGACCCAGCACAATAACCGAGCACAGGGTGATCGCAAGGAGACGGTCGAAGGCCCAGACGCGTCTTTTCCCTCGTTGATTGGGAGATATTCGTAAGCCCATGGATGTAAAATCTTCCTCTGAGTATTGTTTGAGCAGGCTGAATCGTCGACGGTCATGGTCGCTGGCCAACATACGTTTGCACACTTGCTTTCGACCACCATATACTCGCATCATTGATCAAGCCAAATTAAAAGCAGCACATGCGCCGATAGTTCAAGAAGTCACCACTCATTTCATCGTTCCATTTCCCTTCGTTTGACACGCAGTATGCACCCAATTATACTTCTACTGGCTCTGGCATCCTCCGTGAGCGCGTCCTCTGGCGATCGAAGTCTACAATTTCAGCAATGCGTTCAAGATCAGTACTCGCAACGATGCTCAGCTGTTCCTCAACTTCCCTTGACCCTTCAACTCCTTCGATGGACGTGCGAAGACGACTGTAGATACCGCTGTACGCACATTGTAACCGACAACTCGATTCGAGAAGGGAGAACTATCGAGCAATTTCATGGAAAATGGGCGTTTTGGCGCCTATTCGGAATGCAAGAACCTGCTTCGGTCGCTTTTTCGCTCATGAACCTATGGGTCCATGCAAAAGGAGGAAGGCTATTGAGACGTAGAATGCCGAAAGAGCATCCCATGAGACCTTTCTATGCGGGTTTCACGCTGGTAAACGCTAATTTATGGATTTGGTCGAGTGTTTTCCACACACGAGGTAGGCTATTTAGTGAGAGCAGTGATAAAGGTACTCATAGAACTCATTTTAGACAAACCATGGACCGAAAAACTGGACTATTTCTCTGCTGGACTCGCTACGATGTACGGCTTATGGTACACTATCATTCGACTTTACCATCTCTACCTCCAGCCACGTCTACTCATCCACCATACCTCTTCTCGACGTCGTTTGCTCGCACCATGGACCGCCCTATGCGCCTTACTCTACCTCGCCCACGTAACCTACCTCAGCGTTCTTCCACAATTCGACTATGGCTGGAACATGAAAGCGAATCTCGTCGTCGGCATGCTTCACAACTTCCTCTGGATGTCATACTCCCTACACTCCCCACCTTTTCAACGATTTTGGAAAGTCCCAAACGCCATTCGACCCTCTTTCGTCCTCGCACCGGCGATGATCGCAATCGCAATGCTTTGCGCTGTCAGCTTAGAGATCTTTGATTTTCCGCCGTGGTGGAGGATCATCGATGCGCATTCACTGTGGCATCTCGCGACAGTACCGATCGTCTGGCAATGGTATCGCTTCTTGCTCAATGACTCTTTGGAACCGTCATGGAGGGAGCGTATCATAGCCTGATTGGTTATGACCTATCTAGCATTCGTCGGGGACACCGCTGACACAACATCCATTTCCGTCCGCCTTCGTCCGAGCACCTTTGTGAACACTCTATGTCAACTGCCTAAGGAAGAGCTAGTCCTCCCCTCCCACAACGATCCTCTTATCTCACAAACCTCCCCAACACGTGAATGTTCATTACACTATTCTACTCCAGGGGCGAATTTCGATACACATAAACTTTTGCGTCATATAAATATGTCGAGAAGACCATACACAAGACCAGGTGGAGTCGTAGGCGGATAGGAGTTAGTCGCAGAACGGTCATATCTCCTTCATAGCCTTGTCACTACACGTGAGCATAAATTACCGGTGGAGGCTCGACAGATATAGAATTTGTCGTACTCTTTGCCGAGTCAACACACCCGAGTAGCAACGTGAAGCAGAGGAAGACGGCAAAAAGGAAGATCATTCGTAAAGCCATCGAGCATCGAAGGATTGTTGACAAATATTTCAATGAAGTAATCGTTCTTGTTAGAGGTATTGCATTGAGGTGCACGAAAGGTCCCCACGCCTTGTTCGCATTCCCCTGGTTACTGACAGAATCACAGGCATGGAGAGAAAAATTGGCGGGCAATGAATCTCTACGGCGACCCGGTGGGCTTTGAACCCTCTGGTTGTCCGACCCTCGGCTAGTAATGTATCCCACCGCGAAGAGCGGCGTTTCTTACAACAAAACCTCGTTTGACAGTATATCACGATCAAATGGGAATATGTACGATACAAGATAAATAAGATGTTACTCTACACTATCAACTCCAATTACGCGACGAGAAGCATGGAAAAAAGTCAAGGCTGTTCGGAAGGATCCATGTTTGCGTAGGCGACTCGTACTGCGGCTCGTGGAAGATCCCCACTTGTACGCATCCGTCGCTCTCGTTCCGCAAGAGCGCGCTCTTCAGTATGCCATTCTTCATACGTTGCGAACGGAGGTTGCGACAAGTTGAGAACGGGCTCACTTGTCAGTGAGGACACTGGGAGTGGGGGCGCCGGTTGATTGGGACCGGCCCTTCGTCTAGCCCAACAGAACCCAAAGCGAGCCCAAACCTTACGCTTGGCTTTACCAAGTTCTTTTACGTTGCGTTAGTCGAGTAGCATTGCAGGCAGAGTCGAAGACACTAACCTTCGTCCACCATTTTGGCCCATTCGTCAAGGACTTCTTGTTGCATTCCATGTTTCCGAAGAATGGCGTGGAATGCGCGATGAATACTGAGAAAATTCTGGCGCATTAGAATCCCAGCGTATTGCAGAGTTTGAGTCTGATTGAGGTCATTCGCTTGATGGATACTACGTTATCGATCTTCCTTCCGAGATCCGTGTTGGCAATCACTTACCCGTTGCCCATGACCCAAGTGGGGCAAAAAAGTGTCCCCCGACCGCCGTCTCGGGATCGAGGAGAGGATAGCTCCAGAGACCACGGTCGACGACTCCCATAGACTCGCTGATATTTGAACCTGCAATATTGGACGCTTCACATGCTTCTTTGGAATGCATTCATTAAGGGTTGGAAGCTAACCGAGAGTGCTCACCCCATATGACTCTTGCCATCCATGAGCCGTCCTCACTCACCCCGCTCACATCATCGTCTCCCGAAACCTTCGCGAGAGGATATATCGTGGTCATGCTTTTGCACATCCTAAGATCGCCATCGATGACCACGAGTATTCCGCCGGGTTTGAGACAGGCTTGTACTTCCTCCAAAGTCTTTTGCATATCTTTTATGCCCCCCATGACGCATCTCATGTGAATGAAATCAAAAGAATCTCTGAGGTGAACTAGCCCGAGGTTTATATCGTCGATCTCAAAGGATAGATTCGGAGGAAAGGAAGCTACGTCCATCGGTGTAGGGGCAATATCGAGACCTAAAACGGAGCAGTGAGGGAAGCGGTTGGCCATTTCGATGGCCCTAACGGTGACGGCTAGTCAAGCACACGTATTGACAGTGGGATGTCGCTCACCATGACCCTGTTCCGCATCCTGCCGAATAGAACGAAACCCATTTGCTTTAGTAGGAGAAAGTGTAATTTAGCGAAACCTACCAAGGTCTAATATCTTTCTTTCAATCCCCTCCACTGGACTAAGAACAGCTTCGACGACTTCCTGGCACGGGTAGAGTCCGCCCAATGCCATCATTATCACCGAATGTTGCTTATCCCTGTTGTTCTACCAGTTAGAGACAGTCAACTGGGCGTAATACCACCAACAAGCGATTCCATTCTTCATCGTCTGGTAATCTTCGACGTCAACGGTATTCATGCGGATACGGAGGCGAAAGTCTCACCCGAGGGCAGTAGGTATGCATCGTTCATTCGATTAAAGATCCTTCAGGTATCGTAATCAATGGAAAATCTTATTCCAAGACGTCGAAAAGTACGCTATCTCACCGTCCGTGCATCTCCTTCACGAACTCACGAAGGTCGCGGGTGCTAGCGTAAGAATAAATGCTTGCCATATCGTCGTTATCCCTCCTCAGTCGCTCTATTCCAGAGTCCTGACCGTCGTAGGCGCTTCTTGAGAAGACGGTCGTGGGTTTGTGGCTAGGTTGCCAGCTCGAAGAATCCCCAATGGTCGATGGTGCAAAAGCGGGTTGGTCAAACCGAGCGCCTACTATTGAGCCCTTTCGATTAAGAGACTCCGCGCCCTGGCCCTCGTCCCAGTTTGGTAATCTTGAGCTGCTAGCCTGGATCGGACTAGCCGCTTTGTGGGTGTCAGATCCTTCCCCTGGGCGAGGCCCCGGTTTTTCATCTTCGGCGTCTTGAAGCTGCCGCGAACGACTGCTCATCCTGCAAACTGCTGCTTTGAGACACGATTGTAACGGGATGCCGATGGGGTGCCGAGGATCAAGATAACTCGGAGGCTCAGGCTTGTCTGCCTGATGTGGCTATTTAAAGCGTCCAAGTTGCGAATCAAGCGGCGAGGTGGGTGAAAGAGAAGGACTCCTAAGGTTGGGGGTCAACTACATGGTTTTATACTATTTCTTTGGCCCAGCATTCCATAATCATTCGCTTTTCAAGATAAAAACCGTAATATTGTTCTATTTCCGCCGTTTGTTCGCGGGCTCAAGCAAAGTCAATGAGACACGGGGCCCGGCGGAGGTGGGCTGACTTGTGGAATTGAAGGAGAAGCTGAGGAAGGGTGTCAATCGACGATCGGCGATCTGGGAAGAGTGATTGGAGGCTCATGCTCTTGATTTCGCCTGAATAGATCACTTACCTGCCCTGGAAGATAGACATTCGAAGATAGAAGAGTACGACCAAGACTTCAGTCTCCCGTGACTTAATTATATCCAGCACTATTGCGAAGCGATTGGATGCCCTGGACACGGATCTCCCGAACGCTCATGTGAGCTGGGCGGCAATCCAGGTCCTGTTGAGCGCATTATGGACCCAAAAAGTGAGTATGACATGTTGGTAAGTGGGAATATCACTTACAGAAGCTGAAGCGATCGGTTCGTGTCCCCATCAGGCAGAGTGGATTACCATGCGCCATGAAAAGAGTGGCCAGAGCACAGCTTTTGGAGATCACTGGTCATGAAAAAGCGGAATTAGCCAGGTTTCGGTCGAATATTTTCACTATTCCGTAATTTGGCAATCTTATAAAATGGGGTCAAAGCAAGAATGTAGAAAATCGAAATTCGGCGTATTCTCGTTGAAGAGACAATTACAAACGGAATTTGTCACTGTGAAGGCCATCAAAATATCGGTGTCTCAGGCTTATCACACTGCTCTAGCGAAACTAAACTTGCCAACCTGGTTCTTTGATCGTGACATAACCATGGTGTCGCGTGGTGGGAGATTGGTAGGCTAGAATTATTGAATGAGTCCGTAGTCTTTCAGAGGTTGCTCTGAAGCGAATATGATGAGTGGTCGAGAGCAAGTTCGGTGGGTTCCAATCAACCACCGTGCACCCGTAGAAGAACTGGAGAACATGGATAGAAAGCGCATGCTTACGATCAAATATAATCACTTCACCTAGAAAGCCGAGAGTTTGTGGTCATCACACAGCTGTACGGCCAGCGTCACTATGCAGTATCCCGGGAGCCTCCCTTGAAGCGATGATGAACGAAATGATGAGGAATACATAGAATACAAGACAAATCAGGATATTGTTATACACCATCAACTCGAAGTACGCGACAAGTGCTATGGAAATATGGTCAAGACTGACCGGGAGCGGCCATGTTGGCGTAGGCAATTCGCACCGCAGAATGTGGAAGATCCCCGCTGGTGCGGATTCTCCGTTGTCGTCCCGCAAGAGCAAGCTCTTCGGTATACCACTCCTCATACGTTGCAAACGGCGGTTGCGACGAATTGAGGACGGGCTCATTCGTCAGTGAGGACGCTGGAAGCGAAGGAGCTGCTCGATTCGGACCGACCCTTCGTCTCGCACAACAGAACGCGAAGCGAGCCCAGACTTTGCGCTTGGCCTTACCGAGTTCTTTCCTTCCACATCAGCAAAATAGGTTGAAATGGAGTTGATGCTCACCTTCGTCTACCATTTTGGCCCATTCGTCAAGAACCTGTTGTTGCATTCCATGTTTCCGCAGAATTGCGTGGTATGCACGATGTAAATTTAGAAAGTTCTGACGCATCAGAACTCCAACGTATTGTAGAGTTTGCGTCTGATTGGGGTTATCCGCTAGATGAAGGGCGAACTGTCAGGGCTTTCCCCTAGATTCCAGCTTTTGATTCACTCACCCGTTGCCCACGACCCAAGCGGGCAGAAAAAGTGACCCCCTACGGCGGTCTCTGGATCGACGAGAGCGTAGCTCCAAAAGCCACGCTCAAGGACCTCTTTTGAGGCTTCGATGTTCGAGCCCGCAATATGACATGCTTCATGTGCCTCTTATCGAAGTGCATTAATGAAGATTTCAAGATTGACCCGAGAGTACTTACCCCACATCACTCTGGACATCCACGAACCGTCTTCACTCACTCCACTCACATCCGCATCCCCCGGAAGTTTCGCGAGTGGGTAGATCGTGCTCGTATCTTTATACAGCCGATAGTCGCCATCAATGACCACTAGGATCCCACCGGGTTTGAGGCAGGCCTGTATCTCCTCCAAGGTCTTCCGCATGTCTTTGATGCCTCCCATGACGCATCTCATGTGGATAAGATCAAAGGAATCTTTAAAGTGAACAAGCCCGAGGTTGACGTCGTCCATTTCAAAGGATAGATTCGGAGGAAAAGTGGCCGTATCCATTGGTGTAGGGGCGATATCGACTCCTAAAACGGAGCAGTGCGGAAAGCGATTGGCCATTTCGATTGCCCTAGCGGTGAGAATTGGCGATGCGCACATATGAACAACGAGCTACCGCTCACCATGATCCTGTTCCGCATCCTGCCGAGGAGAAGGAGAAGAGGATTTGTACTTAATAGGAGTAGTTTCAGGTAGCGGGGACGTACCAAGGTCTAATATCCTTTTCTCAACCCCTTCTACTGGACTAAGAACGGCTTCGACGGCCTCCTGACATGGGTAGAGTCCGCTCATGGCCACCGTGACTGCTGAATGCTGTTTATCCCTATCATTCCATAAACGAGAGCGAGTAATCTGAGAGAAAAGCTACTGACAAACGATTCCATTCCTCATCGTCTGGTGATTGGATGTCAACGTGATAGATCAAGCGGGAACTGGATGCTCCTACCTGAGGGTAGTAGATACGCATCATTCATCCGATTAAAGATTCTTTATCGAGGAAAGGTAGCGTCAGAAGAATTTCAACGTTGTCGAAGGGGCGGGGGCCTATCTCACCGTCCGTGCATCTCCTTCACGAACTCACGAAGCCCGCGCGTGCTGTTGTACGAATAAACGCTTGCCGTATCGTCATTGTCTTTTCTCAATCGCTCTATTCGATTGGGGTTCTGGCTGTCATAGGTGCCTATCGAGTAAACCGTAGTCGGTTTTTGGCTAGGTTGCCAGCTGGAAGAACCTCCGATGGTCGACGGTGCAAGAGCAGGTTGATCGTACCGAGCACCTACTGTTGAGCTCTTTCGGTTAAGGGAATCCGTGCCCTGGCTCTCATCCCTGATTGGCAACTTTGAGCTGCCGCCTTGGTTTATGCTAACCCGTTTTTGGGCATCGCCGGTGTCTTCTTGGCTTGGCTCTGGTGGTATCTCCTCGGCAAGTGGATGATTCCGCGGATGACTGCTCATCGCGCGAACCTTGCAATCTGCTACGCCGAGTTATTTTTACGACGCGACGGAGTGCCGATTGGGTGCCGATGGTGAAGAAAAAAGTCCACTCACTAGGGCGCTCTGTTTTGGCCACCTGACGCGGCTATTCAATGCGTCCAGCGTGGTCGAGTTGTTGAAGATCAAAGGGCAAGGTGAGTAGCGGATGCCAGACGCAAGTCTGGTGGAACCCTCTCAAGGTTTTATACGATCCAAGACTCCATGACTCCGCCTTTTAAACGTGAAAACCCGTAGTATTGTTTATTTCCGCCGAGGTCATTCAAACTCCGGAGCCCGGGGGAGGTGGGCTAAAAATCTCCCTGTGGAGCTTGTCCAAGCGAGGTGAGAAGGGTTCGCAATCGGCAATATTGGCGAAGATTTTCGTCTAGATTATGAAAGAGATCCCGTCAACCGTGCCTAGATGCAGATTGACGACCTTTAGTACGTACACAAGTCTAGTTGATACATACGACAAAGCAACAAAAACCACTCAGCGCCATGATCGTCGACGGTTCATGTCAGTGTTGCTTACCAGCGTTGAGCATCGGCCCTACGACAACGTCTAATCCTGTAGACAACATAGCAGAAGAGAGGGATGCCGACAAAGATCCCTAGGACTAGCCCAAGGACGAGTCCGAGGACATTCAGCTTGTCTTCATCAGCGTCGAGGATCGGAAGCCCTGTACTAAGGGTATTGTTCACACAACGAAGAAAGGGAGAGTAGACTTGTTGCTCGGGGAGGGGCGTGGATGCGTTCCAACCGACGCCAGAGGTCTCGTTCAGAGGTGGAAATGCAAACGTGTTGCTGTACCCCTCGTATGCAAGAGCGAAGGAGGATGCACGATACCATTGAATGACGTGGGAGAATCGGATGGTCGAGTTGGTCGAGTTGAAGGGGAGAATGGTGTTGTTGAGCACGCCATAACCATATGGAGAGAACTCCTCGGAATCAGTATCTACGAGGAGACTGAGCATCGTAGTGACCGATTCCTTGTCGCCGACCATCCAATACGTCTCGTTGATTCCGTTCACAGCCGATACGTTGTAGGAGGCCGCCGTCGCGTTTGGAGCAAGCTGGACGATAACTTGTCCCCCTCCCAGTCTTTCGTGGTCGATATCCTGGCTACCCCCATATTCATCGGATTGGCCATGACCAAACCAATAAAGGGGCCAAAAGCCAAACGGCAACGCTCGACCGACGACACTTCCTTCCCTCCCATTCGAGGATATGTATCCACTTGCATAACTTCGAGTACCAGCGACATCAGAACGACTACCCCCGCCCATTTCTCGACCGGCAAATCTGGATGGAGCGGCGAGTGTAAGCGGTTTTCCTCCCCCCTCACTAAAATAGTTTGAAACTCTCCCACCAGTATTGATAACTGGATAGGAAATTGCTGCTCTCCCTGTTCCACCGGACAAGCCTCGTCCGCGACCGCTCGCTCCTCGCCCACCTCCTGATCCAGAGCCAGAGCCCCCACCCTTCTCCATGATATTGCTAGGAGAGGCGATCGCGAGTGCGAAGGAAAGAGATAGGAGAACCCATAGGCAGAAAGAGAGAGGACGATACATCGTGTCCAGCGGGTGCGTTTGATGAAATAAGCGAGCATATTTACAGGTAAAGCGACATCTCCTATCGAATTCCTGTGGAGGCCTAGATGTGTTTTCCTAGGGAAGTTGAATTATCGAGGTCCACCTCAATGCATTCAGAGACTGTTTGGTTTCACGGCTTCCGCACCTGAACCATGCTGTCGATCACGAAACCTAACGAAGTACAACAGAATATAATCAGGGGGAAAGAAGGAAGATCGGTAAATTGACGAATCCAACTCGCCATTGGATGTCAGAAAAGACTTGTAAAACGGGCGGTACATGAGATCAGATAGGGATATACGGCCCTGTTTGCAGTATTTACCTCGCGTATAGGAGTGTACAACTTCGCACCCCTTGTCCACCTGTCATTTCTTATGGATAACGCTCCCTCCAGCAGCTTGAATCGCTGTAAATTGGCCTAGTAAGCATCCGTCCGGACCGTAATCACATTATATTAATTTCATCAGGTTATAACTTCAAGTATTGAGAGTTCGCTTTGAGGCCGATGATCCCAAAGACATGGTCGATAAGCAAGTTCGTTGAAGGGTGGTAAACTCTCTCATGGTTCCGCTAAGATCCGAACGCGCCTTTCTTCTCAATAATCTCTCCCCTTAGGCTTCCTAGTTCTGACTCTATCAAAGACACACGGCTACCATGTAGAGAAATTAGATAGTCCCTCGTTCAGATTGTGAATGAAAATTTTCATGAGGGAGCGAGAAATATGTACCAGGACTACAACTAGGTCGAATAGCGAACAATCATACTATTTTTAAGAGAAACAAGAAGTCACATACGGTTTCTGGACAGACCAACGAGCAAGGTATGGATAGAGTCGGAAGTGGGAGATGGAAAGGGAGGTTACTTGACCGGCTGTCAAGTGATGGTAGTCGAAAGATGACGTGGAAGCTGCAACTGAAGTTCGAGTTGGATTTTGCACCTGGATGTGCGAAGTCGAGAGAGCGTCGCCGGGAACAGAGGGAAGCGAGAGGTCGTCCTAGATCAAAACATGTATTCATCCCTTCAATCTGGGACCTTGCGGAAATGGATCAGCCAATAAACACACATGACTTGAATCCTCACCGTGATTGTTTCCACGTCTTGTGTCGCACGGTTGCAAGGTCGAAGATACGCAATTTTGGAGTGAGGAGTGATTGGAACGGGACCGATAATTGTAGCTTGATACGTTTTGAACGGAGGAAGTAAGCTGCGAACCGAGTAAAGGACTCACTGTAAACTCGCACAGCCCCTCTTCATTTATACCTTTGTTCAGAAATCCACCGCATTGACTGGGAGACTGGAAGGCATCCTCGACCCCATCATACCGTTCGTCGAAGGAGGTCAGGGATTGTATCTTTGGTAGTGAATCGAAGAGATGATGGAGATAAGATGGGTTACATCGAACGTATTTCGGGTTTGGCAGGCTATTTTCCGTTGATTGGTGAACGTCGGATTGTTCTCGATAGGGGTGGAGTTACTACGGTTATCATCGAGTCGTCCAATTCCCATAATCAACGACACTAATGCTGGATATTTCACTATGTGACGTGGAAAAGCCGTGGCGACATCTCCAATATTCGAGTGCTGGGATAAAGGGTGTCAACACGACACATACGAGCGTTAAGAATCAGATACTGACCAACGAGGTTTCAAGAAGTCGAAGGATTCCGCCAAGGGCTGGGCTGACTACTCTGATTGGATGATATACGCGTATGATGGATGATGAAGGGAGGATAGAGGATACGGAATGGGGGGAAGGGAACTCGTGATCGGACACAGAAAAACCGAGCGAGACATAGCAGCCGAGACTAGAGGAGGCGAAACTGGACAGCGAGCACAAACGAACAAAATGCGCGGGGTCCATACAGACAACGAGGTTAGCGAGGTATACCGGATCAGCAATCAGAAACCAGAATAGCGAGCAGGAATCAGAAGAAGGGAAATTCTAAACAGAACTGTAATTCGTAGTCTTATTCGCACGTTTTCGTTCGGCCTTCATATTCGGAAATGGCTCGAGTGGGTGTTTCGTCTTATAGTGTCGGCGCATCCCTCCAGGGCGAATCGAAGCGTTGCTTATGGAGAATAGATTGAGTCTATATTTACCTTAAGATTAGTAGCGGCGTCAGCTTACCAGTTGGGATATGGGCAAGGATCACGGTTATTCTGCTTCGTGATATGATCATGAAGGAGATTCCGAGTGAAGAAGCGCGCTGGGCTATAAACGAGTCAGTTTTTCAGCCGTTTTGCTCATGACTGGGCTCGTGATCGCTGGAGACCTATCCATGACGTCGCGGTCGGGGAAGTGGAACTCACCGTAGGTCAATGCATCTTCTGCATCGAATTTTCTGTCCTTCACAAACAAAAGGACGATGGCCAAGATGCTTGCGGACACAGCCGAGAGCCCTCTCGGTTGTCCCGTGAGTTTTGTTACAGATCAAACACGTCATGGTGCCACAGTTGATCATCAGGGAGAAGATGGACTCCTTTGTCTCCGCGTAGCTAACCCACGAAGATAGTCCTGCCATTTCCAAAATGAGGTTTCCATCAGAAGTGCCGAGGCGAGGCTCGTGTTGGTGTCTGAGATAGAAGAAGGAACGGAGTATAGCATCGAGCAATGAACGCCGTTGTGGATCCGGATGTGGAGATTGATCCGTGAAGGCACGGGAGAGTGTCTCAATATCGACAATGGAACGTTCTACTCTCCCCTTGTGACGGCCGTATAAGACTGGATCGAGGATAGTGGAGGTGGAGGGGGTGCAGAGCGGGAGACTCAGTGAGGAATGGGCTGCCATTTGCATTGGTCGATTTGTCTGGGCGAAGGAGGAGAGCTCGTTTCTGACTTGGCTGCCAGAGAAATCGATAGAGGCTTGTAATAGAGACATATAGTCCTGATTCTCTTCATTTTGACTACTGGGAGGAGAGCAGATGCCCGAAGGTACGATATCTGGCGAGGTATCGGCGTAAAACGGATATGAGACCCAGGGATCTTGACTGTTGTCAGTTATATGCTGAGTCTCCTGAAAGCTAAATTCCGGATACTCCATATTCTTTGGTGTGATTCCCGTCGATGGCACTGTAAGAGGCATCAGTCAAACAAACTCCAGTATGTTGTGTGTGGTAGATGAATAGAACGCAAGTTAACCTAGAGGATAATGGAGGTACCTACCCGGATATAATTGAGAGAGCGAATGTTCCGGTACTAAACCATCGCCCAGAGATGGGACAAGAGGGTAATGATCTGCCGCTCCGGGAAACGGTAGCGCATTATTCACTAGATCAATGGTCCCCAAAGAGCTCAGATTATCAGGAAGATGGTAACCTGGCTTGATTCCCTCACGTGCAGCCGTCTCTAATGATTCGACGGGGTTTGAGGCACTGTAAACAGCACTTTCTCCGAGAGGATCGACGAGGGAAGGCGGCCCATCGAAGGGAATCACTTGCTCCAAAGATAATAAGAGGTTATAGTGATGCCTGAATGAAAGAATCAGCCGGCTCAGGTCTAAGGTTACCACACGCGTTTGACGGCGGTCTTCCACCGAAACGCGCATGTCCTTGTATGATAACGCACCTTTCGCCTCCATCGCTGTGTGTTTACCTTTGTCACAGATGAAATTGTTAAGCGTGGTTGACTTTGCGTCCCTCTGCACTGGCGCGGGGGTTGAGACCAAGTTATATACGCTTCTTTGCGCCGTCGAAGTGCCGTGTGGGAGACGGACGCACGTGACCGAGTCAGGCGGCTAACCAGGGACGTCAATATCATGTCATATCACCACCTCAACTGGCTTATTGAACCGGGTAGGTAAAGCTTATCGTAGTCTTGAATTTTCCCGGTCGATTTGGGTGAATCCTACAGTCGACTTATTTCCATTCTGCCATACGTTTAAGTCACCGCTTTATTAGGATTCAATGGCGATTAGCTACAAGATTTCATCACGAACTAGTCGTCAGGCCGAGTCAATGAATAGAGCGGGTTAGCCGTAATGTAATATCAAATGGAGTAGGGTATATGGATGGAAAGGGAGATGGCCAGACCCAGAGAAAGCAACCAGTCGAGACGAAACAGGATAAGAGGCGCCAAACCAATACACGTCTGGATCATTCACGACCAACGAGGACGGAAGAGGTGGAACTCAACTCCAGCTCCCTCTTCGCACGTTTTCGTTCCGCTTTCATATCCGGAAATGGCTCAAATGGATGCATCGTTTTGTAATGGCGACGTATCCCTCCCAGACGAACGTGTGCGTTACTTTTGTATAAGATATGAACCGTTAGCCAGCGTCCATTCCTAGAGCTATCGACAGTATCAACTCACCAGGTGGGATATGGGCACCTATCCACACTATTTTGCTTCGAAATGTGGTCTTGGAGATGACTGAGAGTGAAAAAGCGTGCTGGGCTGTTGAATAGGTCAAACAATTCGAGTTATCAGTCCATGAGCGGGGTCGTTACGGTCCAGAAACCGGACTTACCACGATTCGAGGCAGTTCCTACATCTGTCCCTCATTCCTTTGCAAACAAAGGGACGATGGCCGAGGTGCTTACGGACACAACCAAGGGCTCGATTGGTTGTCCCGTGTGTTTTGTCGCAGATCAAGCACGCCATGGTCACCGCGTTGATCAACAGGGAGTAAATCGAGCCTTTTCTTGTCACGCAATCTGCCAATGGATCCAACCCTGCCATCACCAAAATGATATCCGCTTCGAGAGTACTGAGCTGGGGCTCGTGTTCATTCTCGAGATAGAAAGAAGAGCGCAATATTTCGTCGAGTAGGGTACGTCGTGTTGTGTCCGGATGCGGAGATTGGTCCGTAAACGCCCGGGAAAGGGTTGCGATATCAACGATGGATAGTCCTGCTTGCCTTTTCTGATGATATTTCGTGGCTGGGTTTGAACCAGTAGAGGGAAGTGCGTTCCTAACGGCCAATGGTGATGGCGGATCTACCGGAAGAGGCTCAGGCAACCACGTTGGATCATCAGACCCCAACGGTTGTGCGAAAGAGGTGAGACTATTCGTTTCGTTGCTGCCATAACAATCGAGTGACGCTAGTATTTGAGACCAATCGTGCCTGTCACCTCCGTCCAGAAAGCCAAGAGGAGAACAGGGGCCTGATAACGCGATACCTCGCAGTGGAACGGCGTATGGAGGCAAAACGGATGTTCCCCGATCGGCTTGGGCCGTATACTGCGGGCTTTGAATGCTGAGTTCCGGGTACGCTATATCCTTCGAGATACTTCCCGTAGGTGTCTCTGTGAAGAGCATCAGTTACTGACCCACAGCTACAGATAAATCGTTTAAGAGGACAGTAGATGTACGTACCAAGACTCCCATAGGCGAGCGGTTGTCTCGGAAATGGCTCAGCCATGCCGATATAGGGCGGCGCCGCACTGCTCAGAGAACCGTTGCATTCATTAGTTCCAAATGGGCTCAGGTCTTCAACGCGGTAAGAATCCGGTTGGAGGATTCTACGCCCACATGCACATCTCTCCAATATTTCGGTTGAATGTAACACATCGTAAAAAAAGGGGTTGCCGAGGTGCTCGTCGACGAGATAAGGAGGTACGTAGACGGGTGTTACCCGTTCCAAGGACAAAATGAGGTTGTTTTGATAACTTTACGAAAGCGTTAGCAACGTTAAGCTGGGCCATATCGTTCCGTTCCCGGTGGGAGTAAGACCATGCGCCCGTTTGTAACATTACCCTGAGACAGTCGCTTCTTGTTCAGTCGACATGGGGGATTATGGTTACAGCGAACTGGTTATCAGCGGCTGGGGTGGGGTAGGAACTGGTGTACCGTGAGGTGGGCGTCAGGATCAAGGTATATATATGCTACCTGACACCCGATTAGGAGCCGGAGCTGCGATGTAGAGGAGACGGACGCACGTGACTAATAGAGTAACCATCTCGATTGGGATGTCCCTATTTATGGCGTATCGCGTCGCATCGCATCGCATTGCACCCACTGTCGCCGCCCTTTCTAACGGGCGGTATTTTTGCGGGTCAAGTATGATTAAACTATAAATAAACGAATATTGCACCGAGTTTACTCAAGGTTCACCGTCGAGAGTGGTGCTACCAAGCTCGACCTCTTCCACCACCCTTGGTCGCATGGACGACTTCACGGACCCAGCAATTTTCGAACACGATATGATCAAACTCGTACATGGGCTCTTGTCCCAATCGATTTTATCCTTGGAGGACACAGATTTCGAAGCTTTCCTCGCGTTTGAGTGTCGAGCTGACGGCTTATACATGATGCCCAAAAGGCTCTGATCCACTCATAAAAAACTCTGTTTCTTCCACAGCCGACATCTTTGGTAATCTGTCCTATTTATTCCTCCTCCATTCGATAAATTTCTCGGTGCTCATGGCACATTATGATGGCATTGTGGCGTTCAAAACAACATTTTCGACGTCTTATATCTGACCATTCCTTGCAATTTCATCCCCTCATATCGATCTAAACCCTCCATACTGATATCGATACCATTGTCAACAAACCCGAGCCGCAAAGTTTTGCCTGTTCAGTGTGCCTGGAGATTTGTTGTCAATAAAGGTCTTTATAGTATCAGAGGGTTTTCTCGCATTGTGAAGGGCATAAATGGGCCCTTTACTCCCGTAACGTTCCCCTCTATGCTATTGCAAATCTGGGCCATGGGATGTATTGTATGCCTATCTTTGGTGCGAAATGATTTGGAGAGAACATGGATTACGATGCTACTTTGAATCACTAATGCTTCCTCTCTTCTCGGAAACCTAAACGTGAGCCACGTGAGGAGGGGTGACTCCTCGCAATTTTCGTCCCCTTTCCCCCACCCTTTTTCTCTTTTCAATATTTATCTTACGCACTCAAGATTGCTTTGGAGCCTGTATGGAGCCTGTATGGATTAACGGGTAGGATATCCGGATACAGGTCACGAACTGCATGCCTTCTCAACCTGGCCTTTTTGCTCTCCAACAATCTGAACAATCACTAATCGTTTCGGCTTCCTAGTTCATGCCTTCCAGCTACTTTTTGGTCATTTCCTCCGCGGTCCTCGCCGGAACTCACCCGCACCACCTGCCCTTTAGAGATAGCAAACCGTTATTTGTCAGCTACGACGACAGGATTCGAGGACTACAACAGATTCAGTTCAATAAGGATACTTTTACACGACGGTAAGTTTCTCTTCATCTCCATTTTTCCTCTTCCATTTGTCCTTCTGACTTGTGATCTTGCCTTGGGGGGTCCTAGATTTACAGTCACCGGTAAATGACAATTTGTTAGCGCAAAGAGCTAGGAGGTGAACACTAGTCGGTCGATGTTGAGCATTGGGAAGCCTGAACGACGGAATGCGATTATCCCGGTGCAAGTGCGTGCGGGACCGAAGAAGTAAGATAAAGTTCCCGATAATCCAATCAGATGAGGCCATTATCAATGAAGGATACTGCGGTAAAAAGGGAACTCCTAAGACAGTGATCGCGAAGAAGCAGAGCCACTGGAGATATCTGTAGGTCTATCAATGTTTACACTGGGTCATTTTCCGAGATGGAGAGTTGTTCTTATACTCGCCTTTTGCATTCGTAGCTCGATAGAGGGAATGTTTAAAAATAGCACATATTGTCGATGACATCAAGTTGCTGATACTCATAAGAATCATACGGGCTTTCGCATAGGAATCTAGCAGTAATTGATCTCCTGATCTCCCTTCTCTTGTCGATAGTTTTGGGAAGCACATTGATAGAGGGATCGAGGTTTGTCGATTCTCATCATCTCCATCGCGGGGTTTCCTGAACACCGCTGACAGCCAAGCCAGACCACCAAATCAGAGAATTTCAGCGTCTCCAACCTCGACAACAGTGTCAACCCCACATTTTCAGCTAATAAGACTGTCACTCCAGCATCTTTCCTCCGCGCTATTTCTCTAGCCAGTGGCAGTAGAGAATCGCATCCCCATCGGATCAGAAGCAGTATCACCTATTCATTCTTTGTTGACTTGCATTCGCGGAAAGTGACCTTTTCCGATGTGGGGCTTGGTCGACATGTCATAATCAAAGAGGGAGGGACCTCCAGCTAATACGGAAACTTCAAATTCCGCAAACACGATGGGTATGTGATCGATTCTGAAACAAAGGGGGCTATTGGGAGTTCTGAGTCGCACGACGCGAGGATAGCCTCCTGTTGAGGCACAGACCCTCCCCCTCTCTCCGTCGTGCTCTATAAAAGCCACCGATGATTTCGAATCCTTTCGAGAGTCACAGTTCCCCCAGAACCGTTTACTGACTACTGCTTCTATCACTCTTCTCACTTTTAAGAATGTCTTGCATTTGTGGAACGGCTGTTGTCGGCAATCTTGCAGACAGCTCCAATCACTTGAGCGTCGGTACCTACCATTTTGTCCACGAGAACAAGCATCTCCGCGCAATGGGTGAAGATCAGGTTCTCCAGATGATGGCTTGGGACCCCACCAGTGACAAATCGTTTGTGGTGAGTGGTGTCCCTTCGCTGTGTGTCTCTTTTATTTTACTCATTCATACATCTCTACAGTGGATTGTAGATGGAGACGGAAAGCTCTCGCCTGCAAGTGACCAGGAGAGTTATGCGGGGTTTTCCACGGACAAAACCAAGGTCGTCCAGTCGTCCGCCACGCAGGACTGGACCCTCGCGTTGACTCAGCAGTACGTACAGAAGTCCAAGCCTCACGAGATGACACGTCTCTTTCTTTCCTTTTTGGCTGACAATCGTCAACTCCCAGTGGCGGCAAGGCTACTGTCCTGATTTCGTCGGCGGACTCCAGTGACCAATATTGGCAACATACCGGAGAAAGGGTAAGTATCGCGAACAAGGGTTACCTTGGGGGATGCTGGTTGGCTCACATAATTATTCATCATCTAGGTGACCATCGGCACAGGACACACCCCTTTCACCGTCTATAGGGTCGGAAACTCCCCCTGAACGAGCCCTTTGTAGGTCGCATAACGAGGTGAAGACTTGACTCGAAGTTGGAGGATAGTTAGTCATTTGGCTGATGTAAACATGACGATGAATCGACGTTGTTGTTGTTGTTGTTTTCTCGAAATTTGATGATTTGGTCATTCAGAAAATAAAAATAAAACGACAAAATGAACCCTATTACGATTCTGTGATGGGTATGGTCGATACTCCTTAACGCGCACGATTCGCTGAGTGATGTTTGTCGAATCAGTGAAAGTGATGGTACGCGGAATAGGGCCAGTGCGACCCAATGAAGGGGTGTCCTCGTTAACCTCGTCGCCGATAACCTTGGGCGGGCAATAAACCGTCGGCGTCATCGAGGGATGAGATCGATGAGAGAAGAGTCAACGTGTCCAGCAGACACTTGGGATCATTCAAAGCGAGTACCGACAACAGACAGCAACGCTTTGCGAGAAAGGGGGGGTCGATTAGGAGGAAAAGTAGTCGAGGATATTGCACGTCAGACTAGCTATTCACTACGACAACAAAATGGTATTAGACGTGGGGGTGTGTGGCTACTCTGCTACTCTGCTCGTTCGCCCTCGCGCGAACTTCACATTGGGCATTGGTTTGGTTGGGTGCATGGTCCTGTGGTGGCGACCCATCCCTCCGCGACGGATAGAAGCGTTGCTGTAAGGCGACAATGTCGAGCTTGTTAGTCACCATCGTCGAATTTCGAGTGTCGTAAGCGATATTCTCTCACCAGTATTGACACTCGTCCAGATTGTTCTGCTTTCCAAGGTGCTCCTGAAGTAGACTTTGAGAGAAGAAGCGCCGTCGACTGTCGCAAATGGTGTCAAAGATCTAACTCGGCCTCTTCACGAATCGATAGCAGTCGTTTCATGGTCGAGAGAGAGAGGAAAACTCACCACGAGTCATCAACGCAACGTCTACATCCGTCTCTTTCGCCTCTACAGACAAAGGGACGATGTCCGAGGTGCTTGCGAACACAACCGAGAGCTCTGTTGTATACTCCATGGATCCTGTCGCAGATTAAGCACTTCATGGCATCAGAATCGACTAGAAGCGAGTAAATCGATTCCTTCCTCGCTATTCTCCCTGCCAGTGGGTGTCCTGCCATCATCAGAACATAGTCACTATCGAGAGTATTGAGATAGGGTTCGTGCTGATGGTCACGGTAGAAGGAAGAACGTAGTATTTCATCGAGCAATGAGCGCTTTTGTGCATCTGGATGTAAGGATTGGTCGCTGAATGCACGGGAGAGGATTGTGGTATCGACGATCGACCGCTCTCCCCTTGTTTTCTGATGGGCGTTCTCAATCGGATCCGAACTGGCAGAATCGAAAGAGACGGGAACGGCGAGCGAGGACGATGGATCGAGAAATAGAAAGGGGAGGCCCACAGGTGCTATATCTGACGATAGAATGACTCCCAGAGGCATATTGTCGATATATGAGACACCTTCATTGATCGGAGCTGGACCTAGTGGAGTTGGTGCGGATAAGTTGCCTGTACCAGGATATTCGAGTGAGTCAAGCAGTTGAGAAATCTCGTCGTTGTATCTTGCATTCCGAGAATTGGGGGAAGGGTAAGGGCCCAAAGGCGCTATATCTGGGGGAATAGTGCCACCCAGAGGGGTATTGTCGACATATACGACATTTTCATCGATCAGAGTCGGTGAGTCCCAGAGACCATATTTGCTGTCCCACAGCGTGATTTCTAGTGATTGCACAATTGGAACATATTAGTCCTTGTCCTCCACAAATCCTCTTTTGATGGGACAAGCCCAAAGTACGTACCTGAATTGATTGGAATCGATCGTCCGTTGGATACTGAAAAAGCATGGCAATGTTGTTGATCATCGGTTGAAGGTTCACTGAAGGGTGAAATCGTAACTTGGACTGAAGGTACAGTAAGGAACCGTGTGACAAACACCGGTCCCGCCAGAGAGCGGGTCACCACCAATGGGTATCTTCCGTGGTCTAAACTCTGGGCTGGGCTGTAGTTAGATCGGGGTCGTATAGCGTCGATAGATACATTGAGCGCCTGTCAAGAGCCTGTAGGGGCTGTGCCTTGAGGAGACGGATACACGTGGCGACCAATCAGCGAACCAGCATTGGCCCGCCAATCGTATCGCGCTTAGACCTGCATGCCGCCCTAACCGTCCCGCACAGCTAACGAAAGAGCCCGTTTCCTTGCCCTGCTGATGTTCACAACGTCGCAAAGAACCTGTACGGTCAGCAATCTCAACGAGACAACTCTCTACGGCCGACACTTTGAGCTTTGAGCGGAAAAGGCGCCCATAGAAGACGATTGGTCGCGCACAAGCTCGAGAGAAAGCCACGATCCCGCATGGGAGGCTGATATCTGCTTCTCTCCCTGATCCCGTCAAAATGAACACCTCGCCTCTCACATCTTGAGTATCCGTCGTTTAGTCTATTTTAGCCACCGCAATCGAATCCCATTTCGCTATAGACTTGGAAGATGGACTACCAAATAAAAATTCATCACGAGCTGGTTATCAGGCTGGACCGAAGAGCACGTTGAATAGGACACAAAGATGGAGAAGGGAGAAGGGAAGAAAGGGAAGGAGACACGCCAGGAGGCGAGAGTCGATACGTCCATGGACATGGGAAGTAAAGCGCCTGCAGCTGACACGCGATATGCGGCGTCGTACAAAAGAAGCAAAATCTGCGCGGATAGAAGAGGAGGTAGCGGTACGACCACGTCGTAGTCTATTTGATAGGAGGCGGGCCACTGATGCAGCACCCAGTGCTTTTATGATGTACCTATGAAACCATCTTGTTAGTCGAATTCCGTCTATGAGTCACACTTACCTTCACTCAAACAAGAATGTGGTCTTAAAAATTTACGGCGAGAGACAGGAAAGAGTCGCCGAACACGAGGAATATGGCGTTTGGAGGTATTGCATTTCTCGAGCCGAATGCAACGGAAAGCTGTTTAAAATGTTGAACGATGATCGAATGTGATGTCCGTAGTCTCCGTCTGACTGTGTAATCGTAGAGCGTAATGGGATTGGCGATTGCTACACACAGAGTAGATGCGTAAAACTGGGATGTTTCGCTGCCGCGCTGAGTCACGAAACGATGCATCCTGGTCATAGAGAGTCCATTGTCAGCATGAAACACCGGAAAGTCGTGGAATGAGGCCGGAAACGAGGTCGAATCCAGGGGGAGAGGAGGTTCCGGTGAGCGACTGCTCACCGCATTGCTACCATAGAGTGCAACGCTGCACGATTATTGGCGAGAAAGGGTTAGAGGATCAAAGTACCAGGTATAGGTGCAGGGGACTGGACGCCAGGTTGTGTGCCATGAAGGGGGAAAGGGATGTCATGCTCGTGGGTCAAAGCCAAGATGAACCGGCATATACAAAATTAACAAACCGAAATGGAGACGAGATGAAGTGAAAGCAGGATCAGAAAGACAAGGGAGAAGAAGGAAGGGAAGAAATTACAGAACTAGAAAACGAGCAGGAGCCATACCCAGTCAGGAACGAGACAGACAAGAGAAACCGAATCGATTCAATAGGGTGCCGATCGAGTTGTCGTACCCGTCCCCTTGTCCTTAGAGGCGTCGCTCCTCGCACGCTTCCGTTCGTAGGCCATATTGGGCAGAGGCGCCAAGGGATGCATCGACTTATAATGTCGAGTGATCCCTCCAATACGGAGAGATGATTTACTATCGTGCCATGAATAAGTCTAGCGTCATAAACCGTGACTTCGAACCGCAGCCTCACCAATCGGGGAAAGGGCACCGATCCATGATGGTTTGCTTCTTGAGATGATCCTGCAGAAGATCATACGTGAAGAAACGCGCTGTACTGTAGAATGAGAGACAAAGGTTAGACCAATCGTTCGAAATATATGGCACGCATTGACTGGTTGTGGAGAGACATGAGATACTCGCCTAGAGGTTGAACATCTGGTACATCCAGCTTTCTCGCCTCCACACCAAAAGGGTCGATGTCCAAGGTGCTTTCGAATGCAACCTAGCGCCCTATGGGATGTCTTGTGTGTCTTCGCGCAAATCATACATTCGCGTCTACCAGGCTCGACGAAGAGCGAAAATATCGATTGCTCCTTCGATGGGGCGACGACAAATGACGGGAAATCCCACAGAATCGCAAACAGTTCAGCGTCGATGGCGTCAAGACGGGGTTCGTGCTGATGCTCGTGATAGAACGGAGAGTTCATAAACGCATTGAGCAGAGACCGACGGCGCGGGTCTGGATGTGGAGATTGATCAGTGAATGCATGTAGGAGGACCGAATCGTCGATGGTGGATCTTTGTCCTTTCTTCTTAGGATGAGTTGGCGGGAGTGTAGCGAGGAGAGCTGAAGGAGAAGGCAGGGAGAAGTCCGAGTAGGACGACACGCTGAGGGATTGAGAAGTGCCAGGAGATTCGATAAACGGATGCCCTTCAAGAGGAGGAACATAGCAGGGCATACTATGTGAGTTTGGTATATCCAGAGGGCTTTGCAACTGGTCGATCCCCAACGAACTTTCGAGGTCATTCACAATCCCTACGTAGACGGTAGTGAGGAGTATAATAGGAGCTTTGCATGAGATACATACCTAAGGATGCTTGGTCAGATTCCGAGAAGAGGTCAACGGACCCGTCGAAGAGTTCGTTTTGACCAAGGGTAAAGAGTTCATATCCCTGGTCAAGTCCTGTGTATTCAATTCCACTGGAATCGACTCCTAATGACGATACTATTTACCAGAGCGTCGGCCCCTGGAGATTTCAAAGGCCATAAGACTACGCACCGGTCGCAGAACTGCTGGGATGGAGCCCTCCCATTATATGATGATAATCCACATCCGAGATGTGCGAGGAAGAAGAGAAAAACGGATATGCCAGATCAATCAGGGAATGATCTGCAGTCCACTCCGAGCCGATATCGAAGGAATCGGCGATGATTGAAAAATTCTCCGTCATTCTCGCATTTGGGGTCTCTGGGACGGACATAGCAAGTAGATGTGACTCATTTCCACTGATAACGTCGTGAGTGCCGGTCATAGTCACGGCTCGCCGGGACGTGGCAGCCGTCGTGAGATAAGTAAAAGGTAGGGGGTTTAAGATATAAACACGACAGCAACGCCCCCAGCCAGCACGGGTCCAAACCACGCTCCAATTATTATA